>JABFPJ010000807.1:0-32832 GCA_022817425.1 Gryon sp. ZL-2020 | reverse complement strand
GGATGTAACGCCGGGTGTTTATATGGCCCCAGTCGGGAATTCCGTAAAATGGGATTCCCGACCTGGGCCTGATCTGGACCAAAACTGGTTACCGCGTCATGGTTAACATATGGGTGGTCTTATCGGGTCCTAATCTGGTAACCATGCCATAGCCACATCTTGACCATATACAATCAAAGTTATAGATAAGTAGCGATACTTAGTTATCATTTCTAAGAGCTTCGGTAGTCCAGTGGTTAAGTCATATACTTACAAACTTGAAGAACACGAGTTCAAATCCTATATCTAAAATTTTTTTTTCTTTCATTATAAAGAAACCACATCGGATCCCGATCAGGGCTCAACATGGTTTCCAAATGTGACGTCATTTTTATGAGTTTACCTGATCGGGACCATATGAATGCCTAGCGTTACATCCATATGCAACGCCACACCTGGAAAACACATCAGGGCCTCCTAGTATGGTTTCCATGTTGGGCTCACAATTTAACCCGATTTCAATTTCTACTAGGGTAAACATACTTTATATGAGTATGTTTATATTTATATATATACTATAAAATATTATAAAAAATACATTAATAATAACATAGAAATTTGATATATAAAAAGAAAAACATATTTACTATATTACGCAGAGAATTTGAAATTAATTTGAACTTTCTCGACTTGAAGATGATCCGCGTAATTTTCAGTGCATGAAGGTATTGTGTTGATTCATGGATTTAACAAGTTTTCTTTTGAAATTGATCAAAGAATACATGTTGATTTTACGAACAACTATATTAACGGTACGCTGAGCATTTTCCGCTAATGAACTATGCATAATTCATACATTTTTTCAAATAAAAAAGTGTGGTTAATTAGATTTAGGATTGTTTGATTGAGTTTAATGGATTAAAGTCAATGCAAAGGATTAGAGTAACGAGAGTATTTTATTATGTAATTAAGCGAAAAAAATGAAACTTCTAATAAATAACTATTCAGATGAAAAAGATGATTTATAAATTGAAGATTCAACATTAATATTCATTTAAAGTAATTAATCACATCTTTTCTTCAGTGTAATTAATAATAATCTGATGATAATCTGACAAGATCATTGATAAATGATGTTAGAATCCAGAAAATCTCAAAATCACTTAGTAATGCATTTTTATCAATCACTCTATATATTATTTAAAGAGAACAATTTGATCTACTTTGAATATTACTTATTATCAATAATTTACGATATCGTTGCAAAATATATGTTTGACGAACATTAAATCTACTAATACATATGGATTTGCATTTTCATGTAAAGTAAAGTTATAATTTATTTAGTGTAAACAAGAAGATATAAATATTGCTTAGCGATAAGTGGAGCGAGTGTTTCGTATATTGTTAAAGTAGCAACTCAATATATATTCGTAACGCGCTTGTAATTTTAATCCTTTATCTTTACTAGAACCATTAACCGTGCATTAACATAATTCTGTTGACATAATAATTTACAATTGCAAAGAATGTTACTTTATGTCTCATACTTTTTTCATTTTATAATAGAAATTCCAAAAAATGATATGTTTTAACAATTTATGTAAACTTTTTTCTTCCTTTTTCTTCTTTTTTTTCTTCTGAAATGTTAAACTGTAGAACTGATAAATCTGTTATTATAAACTTTTTGTGAAACTCTTGTAATCATCGCACAAATTACGCACTGCCTATTTCGATAAAAATGCTGACTCTCACGTTAACCTTAGAGTGAGACTCAGGAAAAGAGAATCGAGAGAAAGGAACCCGGAATATCACACTGATATTTAAAAATGCATGAAAATAATTTATAAAGTTCGAACGGATAAAACGTTTACTTTCATCTTCATTGTGTAAATTATAATTTTCACCATCAGATAAAAGGAACTTACTTATGTCACAAACTAACAATGATTAATCGTACAGTGAGGAAGTGTATACAATGTAACGTAACTGCATTGAATATAAATTAATGTTTATTTGCACAAAAAATGTTAATCAAAATAATAATTAATTAGTCCCCGGAAAATGAGACTATTATAAAATAATCCGATTTTTTGAAACTAGAAAAAATTATGTTATACAAATGTATTACACGTTTATTAATTTGTAATTCAATTAATTAATTTCGATTTAATTACTGTGACGAATGACGTCAACTAATGAATAAAGTCAAATTATTAAAGTTCAGGTTATCTCATCGAAATGACTTAACAAATTGTGTTAATTTAAGGATTTTAAATTTTAATTTTAATGTAGGTTTTTAGTTGAATAATCGAATTCGATTATTCAACATCCTGCTCCAGAAAATTATATATAACATTTTAGATCTGAGTTATATTTATTATTTTCGAAAAAATCCATTTGAGCAAAATGAAAGAAAAAGAAGCAAATTAAGAAAGATTTTGCACTTACCACTTATGTAATGATAAAGTTTTGATCGAACTATAAAATGCTTCCAGATCTGACTGGTTCATCCATTTTTCTTTATTCCCGACTGGTTTCTTTACGAGTTTTGGCATTTTCGCCCAAGTATTACGTTGATTATTACGACATTTACTAATAATATCAAGTACTCGAAATAATTACATAAGTAAATTAATGAAGTTAACAATCTTAGGGTATCATTATAACTCCTACTATTTTAATACTATATGATGAAATTGAAACATGAATAATTCTATTGGCAATATTCGTCTATTATAAATAATATGTTAAAATAATATAAACGATAACAATTTTATTTACTTATAAATTCAACTTTGTTATATTCATTTTCTTTTTATTATTCGAGTCATGCATGTTCAAGCTAACTTATATATTGTAATATATAAAATACAAGTTCGATTCCAGAATTTGGCTAAATCTATTGCGTGATCATAAGATTTCGACACTTTTGAAAATATGTCACAACTTGTACGATAAAAGGCAACGAAAACTCGAACAAAAATTGTCATTTATCATCTTATCTTTATATCACATTTACACGCCCTTGCGAAATTACAATTGATTTATTTATAGCTATCTAACTTTATCGAATAAATACTTTCTAATTAAAGTGTAATATCTCCCCGGATAGTATTAGCACGAGTCATTGTACAAAATTTTTGCAATTGATTTCGTCCACACTTCACGGATATGAATATTTAAAATTGTTCTACACCGTTAAAGAAGTTCGATCGGCAATTTTTATAAACCATAACAATTATACCATAACTTAGGTATAAAATATTCAGATTCAACAACAACAAAAAAGCAAGAAGTATTGTTATTGCTCTTAATTATACACCTGACATTTTATCACTAAATAATTTATGATTCAATAGTAATTAGAACTTCGTTAAAAGCAATGCATAAAGATAAAAGTAAAGGTGTGATCTGTGAATGATAAGTGTTTTTGATGCAATCATTTTATGCAATGATTTTTTATGAAAGTGTTAAGTGATTTCCCAATAATTTAATTTGTGCATAAAATTGAATTGAATAACAGTTGCCTCTTCTTTTTCTTTCAGGGCCAGTATTATTTCCACAAAATCCACCGACTAACTCAGAAACAAGCGGCGTAATTCCAGGTGCAAGTGGTTTTGGATTTGTACCTCCAAACCAAGGTAAACCTTTACATGAGGGTTGATGGAAACGGCAATTGGATCTACACAGCGTGTACATATGGGAGCTTCCTTATTTATATTTAAAAACAGAAAGAAATTAAAAAACAACTAGATTATCATTATATTTTATAAATTTCAATTAATTACCTTAAGGATGTGACTTAAAATTCTTGTCCTATAAAACATGTTTGACTTAAAAAAGAAAATTCTTTTGCCATCTATGATGATCTTGTTGTTTTTTTTCTTTCTTTTTTTATGCAATAGTTAACATACTGTACAAAACCTCGCAGCACGCAATGCAACTTAAGTGCACATAAAAACCAATCCTATACCGCATTCCTTATACCTTATATATAATATAATACCTTATGAATAGATAAAAGGCGCATAATTTTGTACCTAAAAAAACAATCCAAAACAGTCGACGCATTCCTCAACTTGTGATAACTCAGTCTAATCAAATTTTAAACGAACGATACTTTACAATGAAACAGTATTTTTCAATTATGTAAAATAAACGAAAAATGATGCAAAAAATGAAAAAAGATGAAAAAGTGATGGTGCATGAATGTTTTGATAATGCTGTGAATTAACCCTGGAAAAGAGTGCTGATTGAAAGAGTTGGTTATTGGTGCGAAATAGCTAGAAAAAAAAATTATTTATTGTATGATACTTGTCAATGTATTTAATCATTTTATTACGCTGTAGCAATATACTAATACATTCAATATTGAAAAAAACTCCTAAATGAACACTTAATTTTGAGTTCAATAGCAATCAAATTAAGTGTTTTTTTATTGAAAGGATTATTAACAAGACACGTGTAATATGCAAATTAACTATGAAACCATATAGTAGACATATTGTTTCGAATGAATATACACTTCATTTTCAATTACCAAATACCTTGAATCATGTGTTCAGTAGGTAATGATATTGTTGTATTGTTTCTAGCACTAGAAAATTGAACAGAAATAAATTGTTTTGCAAATTGATCTAATCGGTGAACAAAAATTTATTACACTCATTGAATTGTGCAAATCTATATCTATATTTATACAGTTTATGATAAATAGATTATTATATGAAGGACATTATTTGTACTTGCTATTAAACAATTACATTTGTGTTCACGACAAGGAACGAAGGTCAATTTAGATGTACCCAATGCGTCGATCCTTGGATCTAGAAAGTCTCTAGGATTCATTAATCATCAAAAACTTTTTGCCATAAGCAGTTTTAGATACCTTAGAAGACTTCCTGCTTCCTACCCAATTGGCTATTATTATTAAACGTTCCCGATTCCTTGATATCCGAATTTAATTTCTTCAATGACAAATTGTACAAAAAACCAAAATTGTTATTACTGTTTTATACTAACTAAATATATATGGTGGATGGTGCTTATTTAACGAACACGGCAAGTATACCTTAAAATGGTATTTTTACATTATTATTAATTAACTTTCTGGTTTATTTCATTTAGAAAAAAATTAAAGTTAAAAATAATGATTTAATAAAATAATATTATATAATTAAGTGTGTTATAGTTGATTTCTGGCTTTATGCAATTTTATGTATATGAATTAGTAAGGTATAGTCATTAGACTCTCAGAGTATAAATGAGTTGATTCCACAAAGGCAAATTTAGATACATTATCTGATAAATTAATTTACTCATTAATAGGAGTTACAAAGTCTGCAACTCCAGTGATAAATGACATAATTAGACGAACAATATTCTCTAATTTCGGTAAATTAGTTATCTGCTTTCTTAGTAAGATGTTATAAATCGTGTGCAACGTTTGATACTTTTATGGAAACTTTTTATCTCTCATTAAATTCGACATATTTTACTGAACTAAATACGACTGCAGGTATATATTTCATTTATTACTTTACAAGATTGTATATAATTTTATGCATTTTATTATGTACGCATTACGAGACACTCTGAGAGACATAATTTGAATTTCGTTTATAGAATTTTCTAATTCACAAATTATTACATTGGGATTTTTATCGATAAAAAAGATCTCAGACACTTGCATATTCGCTGTATTAAAAAGAAATATCCCAAGAACTAACCGACTACCTACGCTTTCGTATTAATTAACGATTAGAAAGTCGACGCTTCAGGTTTAATTGTAACAACACTAATTACATAATTTGATCGGTAAAGTAACTAAGACGTTTCATACTGAATGTTCTTCCTTAACTGTTACAACCTCTTGCCCATGTTTATCGTCTCTATACTTTTAAGAGATCATGAGGAAGCTCAGATTTTAATGCTACTTTCAAATCGTGAAAACAAAATTATATAATACTTTCATTTGCTGCTAAATTTTTTTCATATTTTTCATATTCCCAAACTGAATGAATTTTGATTCCTAATTTTGCTTGATTAAATTGCTGGCAATTTAAGTACAACTTTTACCGTAAAAATGCAAACATTTGGCCTTGATCGTTATTTTATACGGTGAAAGTTTATCTCTTGTTTTGGAGATCTCAAGAGGCATTCATTTACGTGTAACCTTCCTTGTACATCGTCCACTCACGTAATGCATTACGGGGTCGGATCGGATGAAAGCGTAGCAAGGTTATATTTGGAGCGCTTCAGAAAATGCCGGGAGATGTGGTTTCATTGACCGGATCAATGATCTTTGGGTCAAGTTCACAGTGACACTTTATTCGATCATTGTTTTAACGGTCAATGACACCTTTTCTTTGACTTTTTTTTTTCATTGCACATCTAAACGGTTTAGTGATGGAACAAATCAGAATTAATTTTTTAATTCTAACGTAAATTTGGAAATGTGTGCAGACCTTGAAATGCAAAGTGATTTGAAAAATAGATCGCCAGTGGTATTTCTTAAGATTTATGGAAAATGTCAAGAGAACTTTGAGAAAATTAAGTAATTTCGAAGTAGAAAAAAGAACGTTTACGGAGTTTAAAATAATAGAGATAGTGCGAAATACATGCTCATTTTGTAGCAATCTTTAAACAGCAACTACTTGAAGGTTACAATGAAATAACAATGAAGGTTAATAGAGTAAACCAATTTTGCACTGAAAATAGTTTAGTTTCAAACTAAAAAAAATGAATACAAAAATTGAAATCATGTTGTTCAATGACTTCTAAAGTGAATTTAAAATGATTGAAATGACTTTTCTGTAACAACCTTTTCTTAACTGTAACATTCAGTTCAATCTTCGGCTTGTTATTTTATATGACGTAAAATTCGCACTTGCGTATACAGTGTATAATATTTCGCGTCATTTTTGACGTCGTTAATGACATCACATAGTATGAGATCATCAGTCCTGACATCAAACCACTTTCGTGCCAAGATCAATTTGAAGCGTCCGCAAAACTTATATAACTGATTCAAGTCCGGTTTTAATATAAACTGGTTAATTGGTCGAAGAAATGTTCAGTTTTGTAATGAAGTTCTTATGAATGATTAATGGGTATTTACATATGCATTATAATGTAAATTAAATGTGCTGAAATTCAACTGCGATTTATTTATTAACTTTGCTTTTACTGAAATTTCTTCATATTCTTTAATAATAACATAAACAAACACATAAAAATAATTTACGGAATTCAATTTTGAATGTAGGAATGATTTCTTTATGATCAATGGAAAACTTTTAATAACTGCAATTAACAATTACTATTATTGTTAGTATTGTACGAAGATAATAGAAATATGTTGTTTTATTCTATTGTGTAGTTTGATCTAACTTTCTCCTGTGCATAACAAATCTCAATTTTTGACAGCCATTTATTCTAGATCATTTATTTACGTTAATTATATAACTAAAAAAAGTTAATAATAATTTATTTGTTTTATTGTACGTAATAAAATGCTTTAGTAAAAAAATAAATAAATATATAACAATAAAATTATAATAAACAACGGATAATAACCACAGAATCAGCGTCAAAATACTGTTAATAGAAAAATTTGATCCATGCGGTTTCTACGAATTTACATTTCGATTGTGTAATCGCATTTTCTATTAAAGAAGATTTCTAAATATAAATATAGTGAATGAAAAAAGTACTTTGCATACATAAAAAATAGATCATCCTTCGATAATTGTGTCATCCAGCATAATTAATGCAAAAAAAATTACTCGCAGATCAATCACTGATCATGTTTTGCCGAACACGTCATTACATTAATATTCAGATGAACAATTGTGGAATGTCACCTCGATTTTAATTACTTATGCATATTGCACTGCCATGTCTAATTCGCAAATGAAAAATTATAAATGCTTGGCCTTTTTTTTCCAACACAAAAGCACAAATATCAATTTTCAAGTTTTGATATAGACACTTGATATACAATTTTTGCACTCAGCAATCGCGAAAGTGAAATCCTCGCGGAAACTTACATCCACCCAAAAAGTTGTAACGAATTTTTACTTTATCTTATCGTTTATCTCAATAATTATATTTTGTAAGACTCAGAAGAAATATTACGTTTATTACATCACATACAGTAGCATTAGCAGCAGTTTTATGCATTCTGATAAATATTAATTCTAATCTATCATGTTGTTCAGTACATATTTCTGTTTTTGCATAATCGCCTTGGAGCTATTTCTTAAAAATTAATGTTTCACCGTAACAATAAATGAGAGCATAAATAAATAAACATTTCCATAGTGTTTTTCATGTCATTTCTTCAAGTGACCTGTAATAATAACGTTCAAATGACAACTATTTTTGCACGTGCATAAATCTGAAGTTGTACCATAAATGTTGTATAAAAAATTATTATAGATAATAATCAATCTAAATGACTTATGGTTGTAGTAATTGTTTAAATGAAAGTAAAGGATTTCAATATGGAGAAAGGCTAAAACAACAGATGTTTGGTTGTAGGCATAATAATGATTTGCACTTCATATTGTCTCCGATCTCTTTTAATGAATAAATGCACAATAAAACATTTTACTTTACAGTAATAAGAATAATGAACGCAATTTTTCACTGATATTAATACAATAAAACAATAATCAGGAACATTAATATTAACTTTTTAGTGTAGAAATGTAATAGTTTTAATGTATCTACTTTCAAAAAATTAAGATATTTACTTTTATTTCAGCTTTCTGGGCTTACTTCTACTGAGCTGATGAGTGTATTTGCACTGAGAAAATGGTTTACCAAAAGATGGATAAGATTATGAACAAAGAAAAGGAGTTTTTGCGAAAGCCGACAAAACACGTTCAACATCAAGAATTTTGCGAATTCCTCACTCAGTCAACAAATCATATCAACTTTTCCTCATAATATGATTTTAAGGCTTTAGAATATTTTAAAGAAATCATAATGCTGTTCAATGAATACAGTGAAAATACAAAATAATTATTGAATCATCCGGTAGAAAAATAAGTGAAATGACCGTAAATTTTACTGAATGATTCAGTAATTTGTCATGAGTTTTTTGCGTTTTATGATTTATTACTTAACAGTTTAGGAAAATATTATGTTTTCTATCTAATTGTTTTTTATTGCAATTTTCCATTGCGTGTATAAAGTTTATTAGACGAATCTTTCATATGGAAATAATAGGGAAATGTATGCTAAAGTATTGCAAATTACAATAATATTTATTTATTATAAGTCGAAACTTTTGTTAAATACGGAAAATGATAAATAAGAAAAGAATTTTCTTCTTCTTGTTTATATCAATTTAAAAAACAATCAAGTCAAGAAATTTCTTTTCTTAAACATTAGTTCAAGTTCGTACGAAGCTTCTGTCTTTCATTTCACCAAAATTTTGTTCTTAAATTTAAATGTATTGTTTTTATGTAAGAATGCAAACAATTCTTCATTATGTCAATAGGTTAAAAATTGAACAAGTTCCACTTAAAGGGGAAAAAAGCTAGAGTAATAAATATTTCAATAGACTTCGTAATGCTATTGAAAATTGTACATTCAGTAATTGTGTCCATGTTGATGTAATTTTTCAAAAGCGTTTTATTCATCGTCTAACGAAATTCATTTGATTAAACATGAAACCAACATGAAAATTGAAAATATAGTCCTTAATTTTTTGTATACGTTTTTTTAACGTTTTGAACGTACAACTTAAATCCAATTGCTGAATGTATAATATGTAACGATCCTAAGTGCGGCAGATCTTGGGTAGTCCAACTCTCACGCCAATTATCTGCCAACGCACACACGTGCAATTCGTACGTAGTAGATATGTCTACATGCGAATTCTTGCGAAAGTTTGCCATGGTCATTTGCACTCGCTCGTTTGCGATATTCAGACGTTACCGAGATGACGACTCTCACCTCGTCTTCAAAACCTCAAGTAACGATCATGCTACAATTCTTGACGTACTTGCATTATTTGTACATAACACTGATTTTCATCGTGCAAAATAATGAAATGAAATATGCAAAATTGTTTAACAATCTCTTTCAATTAATCTATATTTTGAATGTTTAATTAACGAGACTAAATCAAGTAAAATCGATCTTTATTAGTCTCCGGCGATTCTAATTAATGCTATAGTTAATTAAGAAAGCCACATAACTTTTGTAAATATAATTAATAAAGTAAAATGTATAATAAAGTTTTTATAGAAAACTGTGTAGACAATATTCTACATGTTGTCAGTTTATTACAATCGATGATTGTAATTATGTTTAATAGTTAACTCAAAGTTTTATCTGTAAAACAACATTTGCAGAAAATGTGCTATATTTATTTTTGTTAACCATTCTTGTATTAACCCAAGTAAAAATTTGACTAGGCATTGTCTAGTTTTTACAAGGCACTTGTAAGGAAACTGTGAGTTTAACTTGTCAAGGTAAAACTTGCGAAAAACTTGCAAGGGGCTCATAAGTAAATCTAGAATAGTTAAAACTTGAATATGCCTCGTTTTGTTTTGCTCAAGTTTCACTATGCAAATACTTGTCAAGGGACTCACGAGTAAATCTAGAATAGTTAGAACTTGTATAATGCAGAGTGCAAGCACTAAAAATAGCATTGACTTCCATGTGACATCGTAGCTCAGGTAGTAGGACTACATGGCGAAATTGCGGATAATGTGAGGACTAGGGTTCAAATCTCCATAACATCAAAGAAAATTTTTTCAAACATAAAAATTAAGATTCTTCCAATAATACTTCCAAATTGATAAAATAATTAATAAAATTAAGATATTTGTAAAATGAATTAAAATAACATTTTTTTAATAAAAAATTGATTACTCTAGTTCGCCTTACAAGTGCCTCACAATACACTGCGTTACATTTCCTACGAGTGCCTTGTATGTTTCACTTCTGAGGCCCTTACAATTTAAATAGCATAACTCACAAGTGCCTTATGAATAACTAGTTGGAATTTTTAGTTGGGAACGAATATTGTGTTTTTTGTAAATACAATATACATATCTTCAGATAAATACATGAGAAATCATTTTTTCTTATTCTTCCCTTTTCTTTCATCCACTTTTTTTAGGCATCAAAATTCTTCGATGAATTACCTTAGCTAAATCTTAGTTGTAACTTGGACAACGTCATTCAACGTCAACGTCCGTAACGTACCATAATATTGACTTAGCAATTGGAAAGCGTGGATACTATAAGCGTCACCTTATCTATCAGACAATAAAGTACGATACTTTATTAAGTTTTATAGACTGACGCTATAATGTTTTTGTGAGTAATCATTCTATACTTTATCCTACACTATATTGCAGTTCCCATTCATTGTTATGTCATCGACTTAAAGTATTTAAAGTGTATCAAAAAAGATATCGACACAAATTGTAAGCATTTGTAATTAAAGTAATATGGCATAGTGAAATTGAAATTTAGAACATTTTTTAGATTTTTTGTTATATTATTTATATATTCTTAAACTTTTTCAGTATATACTTTCAAAAGTTTATATATTTGTATTCTAAAACTGCATATTATTTTTTATGAGAATATATTGAATAGTAACATGTACTAACATGTATTTAAACACACCTTTCGATTAATGCTTTAGTCTTATGAACTTTAGCAACAGTGCCAATTTCTTGTCAATAATTTGCGACAATTTAAAACATTGATAGTAAAATACTTCAGCATTGCATAAATACATTGAACAGAACAAATAGACATATGATACTGATACTTTTAATTAATTCTTAACATAAACAGAAATTATATATAGAAATTATATAACATAATATTATTACATACATAAAAACAATTGAAAACAGTTTGTCAAACATTTTAAATTTTTGACAAACTGAATGAAAAAAACATTGATTTTCTTTTCGAGATTTTTCTCATAGTCGTCAGATAGGTAAAAACATCATTACATTGAAAAAGTCTGTTGACAGTATTTCTGCAAATTAACTAGAATGCATGTTAAATTAAAGACGTAATCCAGCTGAAAAAAGGTTTAAAATAACGCAAGAAAGACAAATGATGTAAATTCCATGTAACTTAATGTATGATATTGCAACAGACTTATAACGTATAGTGTATTAATTTTCCAGGATTGTCAAAGTGAATTTAAAAATAAGAGATTTAACTTGGTTGGAAAGGTTTACTCGTAGAATATTGTGCTATAATGACAGAGATCTGTCAAAGCAATAGTAGACTGAATTCAATTGCACGTGATATGTTTTAATTTCAATCGCGTATAAAAGTGTGTTATTATTTGTTATTAATGGGAGATACGTGATTTTCAAGCTGATACTTAAATATATTTATCATATACTGTGCAATAACGAAAGTTTAACTTATTTTACAGTCACCATTAAGACGACTTTTATGCTCATCGATATATTGCTTAGTTCTAATTTAGGCTAATATTAAACTTCAAAGTTTGAAATGGTTTTAATGATGTTAATTTTTAAAATGAGTATAATTAAATTAAGTTGAATAAAAATTTATGAAATAATTGCAATTGGTATTTTATTTTCAACACTGGAATTCTTCTACTCTATATTGCGGACTTCCACAGTAAATTGTCCAAATTTAGTTCCTTCGATTTATTTGCACGATTACTTAGTTTACGTAACATAAGATCAAACCATCACGAAGATTGCACCACATTTCGTAACTATTGTAACTGAGAAATTCAAAGCAATAATATCATATTGTTTTCATTCTGCTAAATTGTCTTTGTTTTCTTCGCCATTGTTCAATTTCAAGGAACGTACTAAACACTAATAAAATATTAGTTATTTGTTATAACATTTAACAGCAAAATTATATGAAATTTACAGAGAATTGAACACCATATAAGTTTTTATGATTAATAATAATAATAGTTCAAATAAATAATATGTCATAAGATTCGTATCTAACCGTTTTTTTATTGTGTAAACATTTATGAATAAAAAAATGTTCTTATATTTGGAAGAGGAAAATTGAGATATTGATGTTATTGAATATGACAGACACAAGTATGTTGTTTTCCATGAAAAGTTATGTGTATTAAGAATAATGCATTCTTTGTCAATATATATTTCACCCATGGCGAACTTTACGCTCTAATAGATATATAGGTTTCTAGACATTATAAGTTTGTTATTGAAAAACAGATCATTATATAATAATGATCTTTTATAACGAAATAATAATTGAATAAGTATAATCACATCATAGGTTCACACACATTTTCTCCATAAAGTAGAAATATTACAAATATAAAACAATAATTTTCCAAATAACAACATAGTAACAAAATTACTATAAATTTGCATCGCATATTTATTGTTCTCAAATTTTGAATCTTGATTGTCTTAATCATCTATATTATGAAAGTATAATATACGCATTAATTAATATTAATATTAATAATATTAATATTAATATTATTCAATTTTATTATTTATATTTTTGTAAAATAACTATAATACATAAAGAAAAGCAGCTGGAAAGTCAGAATACTGTAATGATTTCATTATCCACTGTAAGTTCAATCTAAGTATACAAAACGAAAGGTGTCTTTATATCTTCCAAGTTCCGATATATTCCGCTAGTATTCGCCACATGCTGATGAATAAGATCCAATACGATATTGATGCAACTTAACTTAAACGAAATAAATCATATGATTTGTAATTATCAATTAGAATTACATAAGAAGTGATGGTTTATCTAGTAAGTCAGAGTTGCATGTTATTCATTAAAATGTAAATAGCTTGTTATTCTGTAATCCTATTTATATAAGAAACGTGATTTGCTTTAATTATTCATTAATTGAAACTATTTATTAATGTCTTTGATATTATAAATATCGGGCAAGTAGATATTAGAAATTTATTTATTTATTCACATAGTTAGGTCACTGACTGAAAATTACGTTAGCAGACGAAATGGGGAAGCCTGTAAATCGGCTTTAAAGTTAGGCATTAGTGGCTTTAAAGCTTTTAATGCGCTTATAACAATTTTTAGTAAGTTATTATAAAATTTGTGTTTATATTTAAACTGAAATTATTGTTTAGAAGAATAAATAAATTGACGAATTTATTTGTATGATTGACTTACTAATCTAAACTGTTCCAAAAAGTATGAGAAACTAATACTATTACTATAATATTTCTTTAAGAAATTTGAAACATGTTTATTAAATAAACTATTATAAATAGTGTTTAAAATGACTTTTATGTTCTTTCAAAAATTAAGAGTAAAATATAGTTGGAATTAATGTACTTAGTATGTCATTACTTTGCGAAAAATTATAGTCATAATTAAGTGGAGTTATCAGCCAACTAAGACTACTGGATACAAATTACACTTCCACAGAGAGTCAATAAAAATCGTCAAATTTGTACGAAGTGTGGAACCTCTGATACGACAATAAAAATACTCATAAGCTTTCAGTTTTATTACTTAAGGGTTCTATAATTAGTTATTGATCCAACACAATAAGTATCATATCGTACAGAATAAGGTGTACACACAGTTATATTTCACTACCAATCACTGCTAGCCAAAATTTATGACCACAGAGTTATAAGATAATAGCTAATTCCAGATCACTTAAACATTTTATGGCAAACAATGCAAATTCAGCAGGGGTGAAATTATATCAAAATATAAGAACTTTATTTCAGACAAAAAAGTCAAAATCTAAATATATACAAAGTTGTTGTATATATTTATGTTTTGGTTTAAATTTGTTTTTACCAAGGTTTTGTTTTTACCTATTGTTTATCATGTTTTGTTTACCTTAATGTATTATGTTCTGTGCTTCTTAAATTTCTGTTTATGTTTACGTTTTTTTTATGCTTCCCTTTATTTTCCTTTGCTGGTTGCCGTTGTTGTTTATGTTGTGACTCTGAATTATTTCCTCAAATTATTTACATGTAAATCATACCAACAAATGTTTCATATCAAAATATCTCTCTTATAATAAACGAAACATAATTCCATTGTCGAATGGACAATTGTTGATAATTTAATAACCTTATTAATATATGTTAATCATTTGGTTTCCGTTAGTTAAAACAGTAGAGTTGAAAACGAAGGAAACATTTTTGGCATCACGTGTTTTCGCAAACAAATTGCCTTGCAAATATCGAATGAGAGAGAGAGGTCGCTGACAGTCGGGGGTTGGTGGCCGACGGCCATGGCCATGGCCACGGCCACACAAGCGCCCCGTTTCGATCCAACCCGAACGCGTAAGCCCGGCCCGGACGAGACATTGAACTCGTTATAGTGGGAGGATGACGGGCGTCGGGCATCGATTCGTCTGCTCTAGAAACATGAACTGAGCCCCTTCCTCTTCCGTTCGTGGCTGCGGAGCCACCTCTTTCGACAACCCCTGGAACCTGCGCGAACCCGTGCCAATATAACGCACATACAACGTTAATGCGATCAGTTGTCTCGTCATGCTTCATACGATTCATGATCAAGGATTTTGTAAACGAAAGATAACAAAGAAATACTTTTTCTCTATTTCGCGTTCACATATCTACAGCTATTACTGTTTTGTACTGAACATTTTTATATCCAATGATAAAAGTTTGATTTGTTGAAATTTAAATGTATAATAATATGTAGAGTGTAAAAATATTATATTTATATAACTTATTATTTGTTATAGACGCCTTAAAAAATCTCAAATAACTACACTTTATGCCATACGTGACAGTATTTGATTCCACTATAAAAATATAATCTAAAAAATGCACAGTAATTCATTAAAAATAAAAGCCTGGCATATGTAATTATTTTGATATAAGCGATACCACATTTAAACTACTAGATCTAACTTTAATGTGAGGGTTGTTTGTAACGTTAATCTTTATTTATATTCAATGATATATCTCTTAATAACAACTATTAAAGTTTCAAATTGGAAAAACCTTGTAAGTGACGAGCTCTCACGTAAATGTGACGTAATAAAAGTGCAGCGATGACGCGTACGAAATTACGATGCATTCAGGCAAAACGTCAAGGGTAGATGGTCGCTCTTTTTTCCCTCGTAAAACGCAGTTACGGCTAGTTTTATCCGAATTGCGAGAGGCAATGTGCACGCTCTGGCTTGGGATCAAAACGGTGCGGCAATAAAAAGTATAACATTAATGACGTAGTAAAAATAAATCCAACGCTATCGTCAGCGTAAAGCAAAAATGTTTCATCCTGCAGCTTGCTTTTGCTATCCCCAGACGAAAAAAAAATTTTTTGTTCCCCGTCTCAACAGTGTAGCTTAAATTTATATTTTACATTTGGGAATATATTTATTTTTTATTTAAGCAATTTTTATGACAGTCAATTTTCTTAGCGAAAAAAGAGTAAGTTTTTAGCTGATTAAAGTAAGTTTTATCATCTAAATGAGGTCTCATAATCGTTATTTTCACTTTTCAGTAGACTACTTACTTAATTATAATTGTACTCTCCTGAGTGCAAGAAAGTTAAGTTTTCTCCCGCTGCAATGTTGTATATTTCATTATTAAGAATATTTTTTCTTACATAATTGTCAAAACTGTCACGTAAACCTGTAAGGTACATTGACAAGAAATTGTATGAAGATTTTCGACTATATCTTTACGAGTGTTAAGGTCAAGATCTGATAAAGTCATCAAGTTTTGCACAATAAGAAATATTAAAAAGGACGAAGATGTTCCTGTGGCTTAAAATTAACACACGACATCTTAGAACAAAGGAAGCTTCAAATTGCTTCTGACTTGTCATACTTGCATGATTCTAGACAAGATTATATTAGCACCGCCTTACTCTCGACATAATGAATCTGTCTGCCAGAAGTCGCAGTGTTCTGACGCGATTCAATTTCAAGTTTCTGACAAGCGTTCAACTACTTGACATTAGTGTATGTTTGTTTCGTTGTTGTGGTGATTAAGGCTCTTACCTGATAACAAACAAGTTATTATTACAATAATCTCTTGTCTGTGTTTGCGAGGTTTACGATTGATTTATTCGTAAATTATCCATGTACTTCGAAAGAACATTGTTGGGAACATTAATATTTTAATTAGCATTAATTATAATCAACGACCTAACCTAATATTTCATAATAATTACTTTTATTAATAAACAAATTATACTTACCATTTCTGCAAATGCGAACTCGAGACAGCAATTATCAGTTTTCATCTATTTTGAACTATCTTCAAAACTATAACTTATCCTGAAACTAAAATCATTACATTAACATTCGTAACAATTCAGAATCCAAGTAAATTTTAAATAATCAAATCAAATTTATAAACAAAATTTGATCTTAATTCCAGATGTAGAGTAAAGCTACATACAATTTACTGGTCTGTCCATTAATTTCAGAACACTTAATTTTCCTTGAAATTCCAATTCCTTTATGACCTTAGGTATGTCCATTGATTATGGAGCAGTTCAGTTATTTTTTACGTAACTTTATCCTGCATGTATATAAATTAAAGGAATCAATATTATTTGAAGTAGATGGATAAAATTGTATTCGCAAATCGGCACCATTGCGTGAAATAAGTAAAAGTCAATCCCTCAGGTTAAATTCTGGAATATATCATTGTTCAGCAGTTTCTGATTTCTGTCGGACTAAAAAGAGGAGCATTGATTAATTTCATCGTAAAACCTTTATGTGAAAAGGCTTCCAATAATTTGGATGAAGGGCCTGGAGCATGATAACGCTTTTTGAACAAAAGACTCGAGTTTTACTTTTGTCTAGTGAACGACGGTCAACCATGTCACACGTGAAACTGCTGCTGTAATTACATTGATGAAAATAAAAATAAACACTTTGCTATTTATATATCAATATAACTCAACATTTCGAGATCCTTAATTAATGAAAATTATATTAATTTAATATTTTAAGGTGATTCTTCAGCCGAATTCGTTGCTTCTCTCTTTTGCTAATGGTGATGCCATTAGCTCTATCCTTGTTGCTCTTATATAGTTAAAGAATCACCTTAATGTGCTTAAATATTTTGCATTGACAAATTTATTCATTCTAAGGTTTAATAATTGCAATCTTTACGTTTTGTTGAAATTTGTACATTAACATTCACTGTAAAAAATTTTTTGTGCAAAATCTGAAGTTAAGTACACTTTGTCATACATTAAGAGTAAAGTAATCTTAATTTACATAAAAAAATCTGAATTTCAGTTTTTTTTATTCTGAATTTAAGATTAATTATGCTTAACTTCAGATTTTGGGACAACACTTTTTTGGCAGTGTTTTCATTTAACATTTTTGTGTTTTTATTATCTATGTAATATAATAGGTCTAAAAAGTAGTCTAGACATATTTTGTATGGTTTGCAAATATCTATATAGCTTATTCATGATCAATATTGCTTTCTGACTCAAACCATTCAAAATAAAAGTTCATGTCTATTGAAAATGAATACTGCACAAACAATGTATATTTATAATGAATAAAAAATGCAAAACGTTATACGTTTTTTATTTTATACTTATAAATCTGACGATTCGCATTGACAACATGTCGTCAACATATTTTATTTTATTTAAAGTTCTATTTGGAAATAGTCAATACAAAAAATACAGCAATCAATACGTAAGTAAAATGTTTCAGAAGCTTGTCTGGAAAAAACGTCATGTTTTGTCATTCAAATATTCAGTGTTGTAATTCACTAGAAGCGTATATTACGCGAGCGTTAAAGTTTTACAACACTGCTGAAACATTTTAAAATTTGAATTAAACTCTTCTATCATGTTTAATATAGTAAATTATGTTACTATGGAGAAAAATAGTCTTTTACCGGAATAAGTAAGTTGCACGGGCCGAAAATGAGATGAATCAATGATTCCGGAAAAGGACTATTTTTCTGTCTTGTTATGTACGAGACTTTTTTTTAACAAGAAGGACTAGAAAACGTTACATTCAAAAAAACAAACAAAAAACAAAAACAAAAAAACAACCAACTAGTCGAGAAATAAATTACATTCGCGATTACATTGCATTTGGAAAGAATTTGTTTAGCGACCCAGTTACAAAGAAAAGGAAAAAATTATATATTATTGCAAATAATTGTTTATAACCCAATAAGATTTCTTCACGGAAATCAATTTTTCGTGAAAAAGTAGAAAATTCGAAGAAAGATAACAAATTCATAAAAATGTCAAAATTTCATTTGAAAAAACTTATTAAATTGAGTTTCATTTTTTAAGAGTTTGTAATATAACTCTGAATTTCCTACAAAACTAAAAATTTTAGGAGAAAGTCGATATTTTATGAAAAAGTCAAAAATTCATGATAAGGTTAAAATTTCATAAATAAATTTAAATTAAAAAAATCGGAATTTCGTAAAATAAAATGAGAATTCATGAAGAGTCGAAATTCCGTAATTTAATCGAAAACCCATTTAAAAAATCGACTTCCCATGTTCGAGCTCCAAATAACAACTTCTCGCTGTAAACGCCACCAGTAGTATCGTTATTTTTGTTGTCCTTGATCAATTGTAAAAATCCCATTTAATTTTCTTTTCTATGCTGAGATTTCCTCTTAACAATACTAATAGTGTTATTATTCAGGGCATGGATTTTGGTAAACAATTTTATTTGTTTACCAAATTCCAAAACAATTACATGTCAATTATTTAAAAAGTTTAAAAAGATTTCTTAATAACTTCTAATCTTTAATATTTTAGCTTTTTATGTATTAATAAAACTAAACTATAGCTGAGAATTATTCGTTGTCGCTAAAATGAAAAAATAAAATGAATCGGAAGCAAGATTCGATTCTGTTAACAAGAAACCGCTGCCACGCAGTAAATCTTGCTCGAAAAGGGTGGAAATGTCGTCTAACATGAGAAGAGTCTAGAAGAAAAACTTGCAGCGAGTAGATGAAGATTGTTTTAATGTCTACACTTTTTTAAATGCATTTTTTTATTAACAGCTGAACGTATACACTAAGCACAATATTATCCCACAAAGTAATTGCAGAAACTCACAGTAAAACGGAATTCGACAAGTTTATAATTTTAAAGCATGAAAGAAGATTGCACATTTTCCCTTCTTTCAAAAAAAAGATATTGTGGATTTTTATAACATTTTATTAAATTTATAACACTGTAATAACACAAAGCTTTCAAATATTACATATAAAATAAGCTTTTAGGTCTATATGCTATTATGCATAATAGAAAGTAATATTAAATGTTTTAGAGGACGAATTTATGATGATCCTACATTGTCCATCTCTGCGATTCACTAAGAGCACGTAATATCCAACATACAACGCTGTATTACGAGAAAGAGAACAAACCATCACGTTACAATTTGAAGGGCTCATGTTCTACTGATAAAATGGTTATACTATATACGAGAATAGTTGAGCTTCGGCTAAGTAACATCTTTGAATTTATTAAGCTATAATTCAAACTGGCAACCCAAACTGGAGAATTATTGCAAGTGACGTAAATAACCCCGTGAATGTACAATTTCCTAGATTCAATGGAAATATAATTTGACTAAAATTGATAAACTTCAATTTAAAAGAAAATACTTTTTTAAACATAACAGAAATATTACGGACTGACAATTAAATTCAGTTTTACTTTGTTTCGGTTATGAATAATGTATAAAAACATCTTAATGGATATTAACCGTAAATATGAAGGTGAAAAAAAACTTAATAAGATTATTATCATGGACAAAATTTGTCTGAGTTGTACTTTTGTGCCGTAAAAAAGTTTCTAATATACATAGAAGAAACTTTTATGTGAAACATTTTACGCAAAAGATTGCAATTATCAAGAGTTACGTGTCTTTGAAATTGCTAACGGCTGCCTCTAGGGTCTCACTGATAGCTACAACATAATAATGATTATCAGTGTAATGCACACTTGGAAAGCGTTTGCTGAAATTGTTGGACTTAAAAGAAACAGCTTTTACGTTTATTTGATCTTATTCAATTCTAACTCAGACGTTTGACTAATCTTCAAAATTGGTCGTCTAGAAAAATTGCTTACATAAAATAATCTCTAAAAAAACTTGACATAAATAGAACAATCATGTTTTAATATAATTTTATTATAAATACAATGTTTTGTTTAGTGTGTAATATAAATAAACTTCTTTGTCGAAAAAAGTAGTTTTTATTTAAGTGTTAAAACAATAAGTGAAATCGTAAAAATGTCAGTGGCAAATCGCAAGGATATACTACAAAGACAATCTGGAGTTCTTTACGGGACAATAAATTAATTCCGTAAGGCAATGGATCTGTGGTATACAATCATCCCTCTCGCTTCGCAGTTCACTCTTACTTTCTTACATTCTCCTGTAATCTTTGTTTTCACCCTATAACTGTGCAGTGTCGTTGTATCGCAGATGTGAACGCAGACAAAGAACTTTTAGATCAATGTCAATCTATGACCCGTTGTGTTATTGCGTTATTTTCCGAAGTAAAAGAGAACAAAGAGATGCTATCGATCTTCAGAAACAATTTTGAAATTGTCAGTAAAATTTTTTCATTTTCGATAACAATATTTACATTCACGATGAAATGTATATCTTGAATAGCTTTAATTTTTTCAATTTACACATTATCTATTAATTTATCATATATAATTTTGTGTATATGCATATAATTATTTAAGATTTTGCAATTAACAATTAAAGAAGTATAATAAAACATTTCGGCTGATCAGCGATTTTTTTACGAACCAGTAGGACTATATATCATTGAATATCACGGCTCATGTCACCCTTACCATATCTACTAGTAAATATTTACTATGTAGGTATAAGTCTCAAATTTATGGCCGAGTTTAGACTACGAAGAAAGTTGTCCAAATACGATGTATCAATTTTATATTTCCATAAAGTACTTATTTTATTTTTTATGTGTATTTGTATTTAATTTCAATATTTACATTTAAAATTTAATTTATATAGTTTAATATCCATTTTTCACGTATATAAACAAAAAGCGAACTTACAAATCATGCATATTATAAAACATGATTAATTAAACATATGCCCCTGCACATATGCAACATTTTTAGTAGCGTTTCAAAAAGTTTCACATATTACAGGCTCAGGAAATTACATTCTGTGTCTACTTTATTTTATCCTTATGTTACACATACTATGAAATCCATTTATATAATCTCATTTAGGTTAGTTTAAATGAAATAGAGTATTGAAAATCTTATTTTGTAAAATCTTGCAATCTAGTTTGCAATGTAAGATTATATATTTTTAATTTTCAATTTTTTATTTTAACTTTATTCTTTTGTGTTTAATTCTCTCTTTGTTCTATTATTCTATTAATTTTATCACTACTATTATTATATGTGTAATATTTTACCTTTGTTTTTTTAATTTTGTTTATTCTTCGCTTTACTTAAAAGTTTTCTGAAAATACTGTAACTTGAAATTTACTCGTCGATTTAAACATTGCTCATCCTTAAGAATTATTTAATCTTTTTTTACACTATAACTAATATGGAAAATACTGCTATTGTTTTTTATTTGTGCCACAGCTACGTTTGTAATTTGAAATTTTCTTCAATTTGTTTTTCGTTAAATTTTTTTACTAATTATTTCTATTACAGTAGAACCTGTGAAGAGTCCACTTTTTCTGTCCTTTTTAACCTGCAAAGAGTCCACTATTGTTATCTTTTTTTCTTCATACTAAAACATAGGTTAAAAAAAGAGAGAAATAGTGGACTCTTCACAGTGTAAACAAAGACACAAATATGGACTCTTCACAGGTTCTACTGTATATTTACATATTATCAGCCATAAGGCTGCTGCTTATTTGGATAAAGAACAAATAAAAAAGGATATGAACATATTACTAAAGATTTAGAGATAACAACTTAATAGCTAAAAAGCTACAAAATCTTGTATCTACAGTTCATTGCGAAGAAACGGCAAAACCTTCCCTATTTTCATTCTCTTAGATCAACAAACTTTGGTTCCATTACACTGTCTTACCAGACCAAATAACGATCGTCTGATCTCATTGCGTTCTATAATCGTTGTCAATGGTAGAGAAAGTTCCTCGTTAATGACTCTTGGCTCAGAAAAGAAGCCTCTTGTAGCAAAGAAAAAGTAGTTGAACTTACTTTTTCTAACTAACTTAGCAAGTAGATTTTCTCTACAGTTAAATATAACTGTACACATTTTATGTATACACAATTTGAGATGAAAATTCAATGACTCACGCAAACTTAAAGTATAACTCTATATCTTTTTTATTATTAACAATAAGTACTCAATACAAGGAGACTAAACATTTGTGGTAATATCGTTAGAATGACATTTTGCCAATTATATATAGTTGGAGGTGAAGAATTAAATAAACCACGCATTTTTGTATTGTTCCGAAATGATATGTCGTATGCTAATTTTTCGTTTATCCAGGAATGGTATTTTACAACATCAGTATATATTCCTGGCAACATTCGCCAACCACAACCTTTACCGACTGAAACAATTCCAGATAACCGACCGAGACATACGAACCCACCACCAGAATCTCCCTAAAAACCAATATTATGTAAAATAATAACATACAAACAATTTTTCTATTATAAAATCAACTTTGTTATCTAAATATGATTGTCGTTTTTACATAAAGTATTTTTACAATACCTGACAAGCATCTTTTTGTCCTTCTAAATAACCCGCACAAAATTGTTGTTTAAATAACGCTGGAAATATGTATCTACATACTTTTTTCGGGAGAATTGGCAAATCAACATACAATAAATCTTTGCTTGTACTTCCATTCTTGAAAAAATAGTATATCATTAATGGTTGCAAATTGATCTTTACAATTATATGTAAATAATAATCTTCCGCAGTATTCCAGAAAATTATATTTTATCGTTACATGTCTTGTACGAGGGATCTTAAATATATTTATATTTATTTATAGTTTATTTATCTCTTTTCTAACCTTAAATATAAACAACATAATATCCTAACAGAAATTATATATGCGTTAATACAATTATAATTTTATAGAAATTATAACTTTACTTACATAATAAGTATTTCCCCAACCTGCTACTTGGCAATATGTTTTAGCTTTTGGCAAATATTTATTTAATGGTATGGCTTGGATTGAAGCATCAAATATGAAGGGAGTTTCAAGCTACAAATGTGAAATAGAAAGAACAAATTATAATTTTTTCATAATAATTAAAATGTAACATTTATCTTCCATGTAATTAAATTTTATACGAATAAATTGTATACTTACATGTAAAAGTGCAATATCATTTTCATAAGTTTCCATACTATACCCTTCATGAAGTGAGAGACTAACAACATTGCGTACGTGATCTGAACTGATTGTAGTTAAAGATACTTCCAATTCACCAGCAACTACAACTATCGTCCAAGGCTGAATTAACGCAACTTTTTGTCTACATAGAACAGAAATGTCACAAAATATTTGGTTTTTCACACTTTATTAATTCCTTATTTCTATTGTAAACATACTTACATGAATAAGCAATGACCTGCCGTTAATACCACTGTTGGCGATATAAGACTGCCACCACAAAAGTGTATCAAATTATAACTCCGCCTTAGCGATACCTATTAATATAATATAAAAATAATACTAAATGGAGCATTTGTCAATCGTATGGAAAATATTACATTAATTATAATATAATTATTATAGCTAATAAGATAAATAAAGTTATAGACTTTCAACAACTTGTTTTGATTCAAAATTGTTTACGTTTTCGCAGAAAACATAAGAGGACAATGAAAACAATAAGATGATGACGATGCTAATTCGTGATATTTTTGTTTATGTTTCAAGCTTATATATTATCTTGCTTGTTTATTTTATACCAAAATAAGAACTTTGATTTTATGCTAAAATAAGAATCTTAATCTTAAAATTCAATACACTACTTTCATAAGTTCATTTGCCTTTGTTTACATTATATGCAAACATAAGTATTTCTCTTCGTTTAATATATTCTCTATACGCTACGTTCATATTTTCAGAAATATGAAAATAGCGTACAGACAATTGCAAAATGCAGTTTATTCAACTGCATTTGCGAAAAATTAATCTATACATATATTTTTAATTAAATACTTATTTATTTATATTTGATTTATATTTTGCATTACAAAGATATTTATCATTTACCTGATGAGGAAATTGTCCTAGAACAGCTTTAGTACCATTAACAATACGCCCATCATATGAAAGTTCATTCTGAGTATTATTTTGTTCATCTACCGGTAATGATGTATTCAAGTGTGTCTTTTCTTCCTCATGACTTTCTGCAAATTACAATAATAGTCTATATCCCAACTAATATGGTTATGCGAAAAGTCATCCCACTTGTTGAAAACGTTTTTTCTCTCATCAATAACGACGGAGAAAAGAATGTGAAATAATTCAGTCAAAAAGAAAACAAATGTTTACTTCTGTATGAAGTTAATGTATTTAAAACGCGACACAGCATTGTACAAAGTATTAAGTTCAAGCATTTGTCGTTAAGTTTTTTCTGAATAGAAAGTATTAACCGTTTGTTTTGATCGTGTATATAATGTTTTATTTACAAAAAGTATAATGCAACAATAAACAAAACATACTAATGTTATGTCGATTGAAGAATTTAATGTCAATTAATTCTATAAGCTATTTTTAAAACTGATTAGAAATTTCTTTATGACTAATCATTATCATTGTTTTCGCGGTCAGTATGTCGTCACTTTCGCTTATGTAAATCAAACAAAAATTCTAAAATTATTTTATATTTTTATGAATAATATATTCTTTATTAATAAAATGAGGAGAAAAATAACATGCTAATTGTGTAGCTTGCCGTAATAACCAGGTAAGTAACATAAGCACTTACCTGGTTATTGCCGGAAGCCGCAGAATTTATACTATTATTTATATTTTCAAAATGAAGAAATATAGTTTAAAAAACTCTACAATAAACTGTAACTTGTTTGTAATAAATTATTTATTATAAATTTAACAAGCAACAAATTATTACTTACTTACTATCACAAGTTGTCCAACAAAAGTCGAATACAACAATATTCGTAAAAACACTTTCATGATATAGAGTTAAAAGAGATGTTCATTCGCGTTTGGCCTTACGATTACTGATTTATTGCAATTATATTAACACATAAAATAAATATATTTATCACTGATATTACTAATTTCTCGTTATCGTATTGTCTACAATACTTATCAGAATGTAGTAAAGTAGATATCTTAGACAATTTTATCAACGGAGAACAAATTCATCGAATTCTAATGATTTTTATATTAATATAAATCATTCCGCGAATAATAAATAAACTGCTGTTCAATATCGGTGTCCAGAAATCATACAAAAAATTGTTCTAATTAAGAAAACACTTATTTGTAGTAAGATTACATTCGATTATTCTTGAACCTTGATGTTAAAGATATTTGATATCAGATTAACTGTGTAAACTTTATTTTAAAATAAATCAAAAGTTCCATTGTTTTTCTATAAATAATCAAACCCAATCATTTACCAAAAATTACAATTTATGGTTAATTTTGTCATAATTTATTTGATTATATAAAAATGCATATCCTTTTCATCCACATAAATTACTTACTTAAACCTAATACGTATCCCAAATTGATATTTATTTCAGTGCCTTAACCCTGCTAATCCGATTAGTTATCAACGACAACGAAGTTGATGTTGCTACCATTACGATTGATATTTGTAAAGTGGAGTGGCTCATTGCGAATCTTAGTACTAAAATATTCCAATATACACATCTATACATATGTATATACGCACATATCCACTATGCAAAACGGTATTGAACAAGCAAGTAATAACAACGTACTTCATTTGGGGAGATTGCTACTACTATTCGTACTTTACGTCAGCGTTCGAGTGTACAGAACTGATAGCAGAGCTCAACCATTACCCATCCTAGCGTTTATCCCTGGGTTTTCCCTCTCGCATAAGCCAGAGCAACCCTGCGTACAATCTCCGTGCGTGTTGCTATCCCTCATGTACGGCTCTGGGCATTGTCTATAGCGCGTCAATTTCGAGATCGTCTGTGTTTTCGTCTAAGCCTTGTGATACCTGACTCCCTATGAGCGTCACATCAATGTGCAGTTATCGTTACCATAAACGAAATGAGACGAGTCGACAAGCGTTCCTTTTTTCCCCAAAATTGATTATGATATGCGAGATATTCTGCCACCATAACAGCGACGTTATGTTATCACGCTCAACGATTTTCAATATGCTCATCACAAAATGACGCTGATGAATACAATTTATCATGTTAAACCATTTCAGAGGTCTATATCTATTACTTGATCCATGCTTTAGTATTAACATCATATATTAAAAATATATTATTTAAGAAATCATATATTAATCATATTTTAATCATATATTGAGCACATATTGACCATATATGGTCCATAAATAAAAAAATTCAAATATATATGGTCACTATGGTACTATATATATTGTTAATATAGTATAACTATATTATTAATATGTGAACAATATATAATTTGCTGAACATAATATATTGTCAATATATTAATAACATATGGACAATACATAACTATTTTTAATAGGGTTGTTTACAATATGACATAATAATAACGGGATATAGGTAGATATATGATAATCATGGAAGACAAAATTAGTATTCACTGCAGATTATGTCTTCAATGGTTATCATATATCCACCTATATCCCGTAATTATTATATTATATCATAAAAATTACTATAGAATTTTTCTCAGTGTATATGTCATAATGACAATATTTGTAACAAAATAATAAATCATATTGAAAAACATTTAAATTATAGTTATACAGTACTTATGAATAATTTTCACACCACTGGACGTATTTATAAACCTGTTATTCTCAATGTTTATTAATGTTTAATGTACGTTTAAGTGAAGGAACATTTTTTTACAATTTAAGAAATAATTAGCGAAATTCCTACACGTCTAATAAACATTTTTCATTCATAATTGTTCATAAAGCGTTAAATAATTATCAATCTTATTAACATTATAAGTTTTGCTTTTGCAAGAGCTGCAAATTCTAAAATAATAGCTGACTTAATAAAAGCCATGGAGAGAAGTCGTAATAATAATTTAACGTTTCTTATACTATATATAAGGTTAAGTGGAATAAATGTGTTTATTATGTGCCGAGTGCAACGGTTGCACTGTTTTCGTTTGTGGGATCTACAGTAGACTACGCGACGGTGGTTGCATAATCGGGTGTCTGCAACCGTGACCTCGATCTTTGTCTGCAATTTCGCTTCCAACAAGACATCGGCTACGCTGACTAAGCCATTTTCTTATAGACATCTTGGTATGCCTTTTATGGGGTCTATAAAGAACGAAAACATTTTACAAATCAACAAATTTGCTGCTGCATATTTTATTAATTAAGAAATCCGAAATTCAAATATTATACATTTTTGTAAAATGTTTGTAAAAAAATGGTTTAATAAATAATTAATCTTCAGAATGAATTTTTCGTTTTTCGTTTCTTCTACTTACAAAACCATTCTACGTACTTTAATCCGGAACGATATTACAGTCTACTGGCTGATATAAAGTAATCCCCTAAAGGCGCATAGATGCATTTAAACGAATTTCATAGGACTTCAACTTCGGAATTATTGTCACGTCACTGGTTATTACCTTGTTACCTTTTGATATTAAAAATATTTCTCAGTCTGTACATATAATAAGTATCTAGAATTTTTTAATTAAAAGAAAACTAAATGCTGTGCTACAGAAAGGTTAATTTCATAATTTTCAACAAATTTGGTATTTGTCATATTATTGTAAGAAAAATTGTCCACCTCATAATATTAAATTATCATTTTTAGTTGAAATAATTCAATAAAGTATTGGTATGATAAATTCAAACATAAGCCCATACATTTGCCACCCATTTCCCAATAAATCGTTAAATAAAATGTTTAGAAATGCTTCTCATTCGTAAAAATGGACATCGTAAAGCATGTCAAATCTGGTATGTGTGGAAACTTTTATTAATAGTTGATTGAACCGAAGACGTACGAATATAAAAATGTTTAAATAGTAATACCAAAGCTAGAAGTGATTGTAAGATTTCTCAAATTTACTCACATCGTATCGATTTCAACAATTTATTCATAAAAAGCTGGTTTGCAAACATTCAAATCACGTTAGAATTGGAGATTTGGTCATTATTCTGTTCAATACTTTGGTCATGAAACGACTATCAAGTGTAAAAACGTTGGCTGGCAAAAAATAAAATAAAACCTTAGACAAATGCTCCCAAGTGACTGAGAAAGAGAGACATGATTCTTCAAATAAATG
The DNA here is from genome assembly GCA_022817425.1 of Gryon sp. ZL-2020. NCBI lineage: Eukaryota > Metazoa > Arthropoda > Insecta > Hymenoptera > Scelionidae > Gryon > Gryon sp. ZL-2020. The sequence goes on along the minus strand of JABFPJ010000807.1, from coordinate 3,386 downwards.
CAGAATTCAGCGAATATATCTTTCTTCGTTGTTCAATGATTCAAGCTTATAGCGTTTTGTACTTTTTCGATGCTATCTTGCGTTTGATTTCACCGATTCATAAATAAAATTCACATTGCCTCTTCCAATTTGTCTAATACTGAACTTCTCAAAAATATTTCGATTTCCATTACATAGCGATTTTTCTTTCTTTTCGGATACTCATAGTGTAACTTGATTAAAGTTTCAGCATTCTTTTCAGACGCATTCTAAATAATGTATTTATCACAAATAATATTTCTTGTTCATCCCTAAATTATACATGAATGCTTCTTTTAAAAAGAACCCTGAAATGGTACTCGAGAGAAATATTAATTAATATTCATACTAACTTATTATGAGTAAGTTAGAATTCCTTTAGCATGAAAGTATCTAAGATATGCCAAGAGGGTTGTAACATACGCAAATTCCTGTATCATGGAATTTGTAAACTGGCGCGAGACGAATTCATTCCATCAGAAATTTACAGGCCACCTTGGTTGCCTTACTGGTTAGTCGGCTTGCTACATTTCGAGCAACGAATGTCCCTGGCATACTCTAACGCATACATACGACAAATTATCTGACACTCTCGCACCCACCAACAGACAAGACTGCGGCAGTAATGCCCTTGCATATTGTAATCGGCAAATTGCTTGGGTTGTCGAGACAAATTTTTCTACACGATTCTTCTCCCCCGACTGACCATTTTCATCGCATACACATTTCCCAAATAATATTATCACAAATGTCTCCTCAAAATTCATTTCACGGAAAATTGCAAAAAGTATCTAAGATAAACTTACTCGTTACTATCTTTGAGTGCTGCTAAACATTTCTTTACATAATTTTAAGGAAACATTGTATTATATTTAGAAATGTAACTAAAATGTGAATGAAAAATATTAAAAAGTTTAATATTTGATCATAAACAGGGATAAAATATTCTGCAAAATTGAATCAATTCTTCCATAAATACAATTTTCATCGACGTATTTCGTATTTGCTGATATACACAAAAATGGCCACCAAGTACACGACTTTTATGTTAATGCACAGATCGTAAAGGGGAAATCGTTTATAGGAATTCGCATCAATTTGGTGAATTGAGATTCACAAATACTCTATCAGCATTGCTGATTGAAACCTTAATATGCCATTAAAATGCAAATAGCACCTAAAAAAAAGCTAACTGGCTGCCATTCGTTTTGTTTAGAAACGCTTCAAACCATCTGCCGCTAAATTGATGCCTTGGACCACTTATTTTGCGCACAGGGGGTATTTTTGTGACTGTCATCATGATCCGTGCATACTGCCAGCTGTTAACTAACACTGAATTTCCAGATTGCTGTTAAATACCTCTGCAAAACTTTTGTAATTCAGAAAGTTTGCAAAAAAACATGATCATTATTTTTTAGATTTTGTTCAACAAAAGAGAAAAACTTTCAAAAGAAAGTTGAGATTTAAACTTTAAGTTAGAGAATAGAATAACAAAAATAGCTGGAAAACCTAAAATCATTTGTAAGGTCGCCTAATTTTCTTAAAAGGCAAAATATATATGAAACTAATACTAGTTTCTAATCGTTAGATCAAAACATTATGATGTTTCTCTGTCGCAATTTAAAAAAATGAATAACGTGTGATCTTATGATGGTAAATTATTTTGCACGTCATTTTCGCGACTACTTTGTGTTGATATTTATACAAGGGTGCCACGCCCTCTTTCGATATAATCGCGTTAATTCACTGGTTATAAAGTTTCCCCACCAGTCACTTGCATCATTGCAGTGTAGGGAGTCACGGCTCATAGCAAATGGACTTTGTCCAAATCAGTTGAAGAGATCGTGACTAAAGTGTTGAAAATATCCCCTGATCCTCGATGTTTTCTCGTGTGAATTTGCACATCTGTGGTAATATATTTTCGTGTTTCGGTCTTTCCCTTTGTTACTTGAGGTTAAGATGAGAAAAAGACTGATCCTTAATTATCACATTTTCAGTGAAATCGAAAATCATTCACTTGAACTTTCATTTGACGAATTTAAGCAAAATTTCAGTTTGCCAATATCTCAGAAATATATAAATATGAAGCAGTGTAGTTATTATGCATCATACATCATGCAATAGGAAATAACACTGAATGAATCCTGCGGCTATTTATTCGAATAGTCGCGCTTTGCGGAGAAACTGCAGAGATTAACAGATAACATGGAGAGTTGATGTTATCATTACCGATGGAAATACGCAGTTGCAGAGAACCGCACTGCAGACGAGCTCATAACTACTGCAGATGTGGTCAATGAATGCAATGATAATAAAAGTCATTGTGCTTGATATATTAAAAGTAATCTGCGATAAACTTGAAAATTTCATATGTTGTTCGAACTGATAATCCTGCATGGTTTTTCATTTAAATGTACACGCTGGGAATAAATGAATAATATGTTTTACAGAATATTTGAGTAAATTTGCTTTAAAAATCGTAAATTAACACAGCAACCATTTTTTGAACAGTGTAACTGTTTCAAAATACGAAAAAGAACTATTTTACAGTAATTTACGTATATGATATGTACTAAAACTTTACAAGTACAAGTTTTAAAATACTTAAGAGAATGTGTTTAGTAAAGAAGATAACGCGAATCATAGACTAGTATCATTTCAAAGGACGAAGCTTGTAATACAATTAAGATTATGTCGTAGCACGGTGCGAAGGCAAGAGTAACGATTGCTTCTGCGGTTGCTAATCTGTCCTAAGTGTGCTTCAAAGAGGCGAGTAACTCTCGTAAACGTAACTACAATTGTTTAAATTCAGAACTTAAAGGACGCAATTTCATGGTGTCAGTGCATAGAATTCTACGCATTTATTGGGAGCAATTCGTATACGCCGTTGCTTAAGTAAAGCTTAATACAAAAGACGTCCTTTTATACTAATGTGCTTTTACCACCTAACGTAAGGCTTTGCTTCAAAAGTATAGACCAATTTGGATTAGACGCCTGATTGTACTCTCGAATAAACGAACTTCTAAACTCGCTAGCTTTCTCATTACACAGTTGTAATTAAATGTAGCTTTATTTTTATTACGTCTACTTGTGAAGTTATTTTATTATTAGTAAACCTACACAAAACTAACCTTTTTTAATTTCATTTTTGCGATAAATGAAATTTTATAATAAAAATAAAATAATATATTTAGTAACTAAATTCCTAGTAATATTTTGATTATTTTATGTCGTCTATTCACACTGTAATAAAAATAGTTTAATTTTTAAGCATATTTACTTGAATTCAGTTGCAAGTAAATATACTTTAATTTTAAAGTTGCACTTCAAAATTAAACTTAAACTTTAAAATTAAACCATATATGATA
>JABFPJ010000806.1:0-32833 GCA_022817425.1 Gryon sp. ZL-2020 | reverse complement strand
TAAAATATATTTTCATTAGTTTGATGGTTTCTTTCAATTGTATTTGGAATAAAATAAAGGCTACATAAAATACTTATAGATAATTTGGTGATGTTACTAAAATGTATTTTGGATAAAATAAATTTTTGATAATTTAAATTTTGTATCATTTGACAATAAGGATAATTTCAAGTTTCAGTATAATGAAATTTGGAGAAAATAATTTTTCGATATATTACTAAGATGGATAATATAACTTTCTGATAAAATGCATGCGCCCCGTTGTATTATCATCATTTTTATAATAATGTTGAGTAATTTTACCAGCTAAGTAAACGCCAGTTGCCCAAATGGCGCACTGCTCATGTAACCAAACTTCCCAACGTTGTTCCTCGCCTGGTAAAAGTGTCATACCAGTATGTAAAGTGTTTGTATTATTTTCGATAGAATTTTTCTTCTTCTTTCCCATTTTCGCGGTAAACTGATCCGCAAGACCAGCGTGTCTTAAACTTCGCTTATTTTTTCCACCCTTCTTCTGTTCTGTCATCACTTCCTGCTCGTCCGCCGATAAAATTCCATCCTCTAATCGTTCCTTACCAATTAAATATGGACCGAATAAATCGCTGAGAACACCAGCAGGTACCTAAATGTACATTTGATTAGCAAAACAAGTAACTTAGATTATATTTCATATGTATAATAATTCGTGTAATTGTACGTGCTCTTTGAATAAATCAATTTTGTACGTACATTGTTATAATTTTGTTTAATTAACTCGAGTTTTTATTTTGAGTATAATTACCGTGTAAGTTCCAGGTGCAATGTGAGGGCCAGCCAAATTTGGATGTGGTCTATTTGGATCGCCAGGAACCACAGAATGTGGACCTTGTTTACAAAAAACGCAAATCCACGTTGAATCCGTTGTGTGCGCATCGTATCGCGATGATAACGTTGAACTAAAAAGTCCTGCTCGACTTACTTTGCCTAAAATAAATACAAGAAATAAAAAATAAATTGATTAAGTAGAACATTAACATTTCTTATTATAATTATATTATAAACATTGAAATGTATAACATACCTCGATAATCAAGATCATTTTGATGACTCAATCGTTTGCTTCTCGCCATATTTCCGTTACCAACATTCTTGCGTTTCTCTTTATTTTTCTCTTCCTCGTCTTCTCGTGGCGCGTTTACTACTTGTATACTAAGAGGACTGTCTCGCGGACCCTCAACATGGACAACCGGACCTCGGGATCGAATCGAGCTCGCATTTGATCCAGAGTCATACGCCATCTCCCTTAATCCATCGATTTTTGTATTCTTCTTTAATTTCTTTACAACTTCAGGCTTTTTTGATATCTTACACGTACGCTTTTTCTTCGTATCTTTCACCGAGCATTCCGACTCGAAAATGTCCATTGACTTTCCAAGTTTTCGTTTCGTTCCGCGAGCTTTTGTCTTTTTTCCTAAAATAAAAATAATTTTATTTATCAACAATGTTTTTAAGCATTCATATTAATCTATTATTTTTTTGTATTATTCTAATTATTGTCACGAAAAAAAAAAACAAAAATATTGTTTAATTAAATTATTTTTTACATATATTTTCAACTATTTTTTATTAACAGTTAAAAAAATAAAAACAAACAAAAAAATATTATTTAAAAAAATGGATAAATAACCTTTTTTGGGTGTGGCTTTAATATCTGCACTCGACGAAACGTCCGTGGGATGATTAACTGTTTGTTCCTTTTGCGAGGTGGAAATAAGATTTTCAGATTTGGGGACAGTAATATCGGGTTTTTCCTCTAGTGCAAGAGACTCATCCTTCAAATCCGACTCTCGAGATAAGTCAATTGACGGTTTTGTTTCCGGGACCGTCTCGACTATACCAGCAAACATTTTTTCGAGCTCAGATTCTACCTCATTGAATGGATTCGACGGCTTAGCTGGTTCTGTTGTAGGCGTACTAGTGTTGTTATTGTTCGGACTGAGCTCGCGAGTCAATTCTAAACTATTGTCTGTTGATTTTCGTCGTGTTCTTTGACTAAGTACCACGGGATTGGACGAAGAACCCTCGCTACATCTCCGCCTTCTTACGGGCTGATTCTCTTCAGGCTGAGTTTTCTCATCAGACGTCGTCGTTTCTTGTTGCTGCGTCTCTTCACTTACTTCGCTATCACGTTTTTGCGTTTCTTCCTGCTGCGGCACTACGCGCTCTTCAGCTTTGTTTAGTGTTTGTACATGATCTGAAAATCATTTTAATTTTTTATTTTATTGCTCCTAAATGTTTCCTTAATGTATTATTTCAAAAGTGTTTATTATAATATCTAGAAATATATTCGGAAATTAAACTTTCATTTTTTTTCATTTAAAAATTAATTCATTTTTCCTAACGAAATTAAAAATGTTCAATTTTTTGTTGAATAAGAAAATTTTTATAAAAATAAAGAGGTTTTTAGTTGTAATAGTTTTATTATAAAAATAATAAACTAAAAGAGAAACATACAATTTCAATTTCAGTTTTTTTACTTTAAATTCGAAACAACTTGAAAATGTTTTAAATTAAATCGCACTGTCATATTTTTTATATATTATATTATATATTTTAAACATTGAGTTTGTTGGATTTAATATACTTACAGTTACCAGTTTTGAAATTTTATTTTATAAAGAAAGATTTTGCTATTACACTAATATTATTCAGTTAAAACATTCAAATGACTTTTGTTTTAAAATGATCGACATTCTGCTGTTTTATAAAACAATTTGTTTTAAAAGTAAAAATATATCATGAAAATAGTACAAGTAATTAATAAACCTAAGTAAAAAAGAAAGTAATAGTATTAATTCTGTGGCTTCCAGTCATAATCAGGTAAGTATATAGGAAATACATACATAGTTATCAGGTTATTACCGGAAGCCACAGAATTTTTCACTTGGTTATTTAGTTCACGTAATTTAGTAAATTATTCAGTTATTTAGTTATTATTCAGTGTTAATCATTTTAATTATCCTAGAAATAAGTTACAGTTAATAAAAAATAGATAAAAATACAACATTTGCTTTCATTTGAAGGATTTTCTTTGCTATAATTAAAAGTAAAAATTTTTCCTATTATTAATTTGTCAGTAAATTTAGTTTGTATTAATATTGCATTTTTCCTATTAATACTTATTACTACACCGCCAAAATACCCTCCCTAAACCATCCGACCAATATAAAAAATTTCTTACCAATGGTTTCCTCGGAGACAAATTCGCAAGTCCTCGGTCCAGTCGACTCAATAGGCTCCAACTCCATATCCTCCACCTCCGTCTTCGAATCCTTACTCAATCTCACCGGTTTTTCTAGCTTACGCTTGCGGCGTTGTTTCGAATTATCATTCGAATCATCATTGCTAAACGACGGTGAAATAACTTCTTCCTCCCTGGTAGGCGAACGAGACTTCTGCCTCTCTGGCGACGTGCTCTTCATACTACTCTCATCCTTTTCTTCCAGCGCCGTCACAATCACCGAGCCAACATTCTCCGCCAATTTCTTATTTCCACCTTCAAGTTTCTCCAGCAACGAATCAACCCCCTTTTTGCTCGCTCGCTTAGTCACACTTTTTGGGGATCTTGCATTCGTTTCGTCCAATGTTGACTCTCTTTTTGGACTATCTACTGTATCTTTGTCCACCGGCTTCGACATTAAATTCACAATCACGGGCAGAACATTGCGCTGCGGTGTCTGCGCAATAACACTCGAGTCCTTTTTGTCACTTAACACCCTCTCAATTGTGACACTCGGTGGCAAAGTAATTAGCTTCTGGACAAACCCAGCTTCATCCTTCTTTAGGTCATGAAGATTTGCCACACCCTTCAGATTGCTTTCAAAGTTTTTGACGCTGATTTTCGGCATGGTGATCTCCTTCGTCGATAGCGAAACCGGTTCGCCGACCGAATTTGGAGTCGGCACCGACGAACTGATGCCGCTGTCCGATGATGTATCGCCGTTCAACGGAATTGGCGGCGAAATTATGTTGCCATTGCGACTCCCTTTGTCCAAACTCCGCGCTGTTAGACTTATGGGATTCTCTTGTGGGATACGTGAGTAATTTTCCGCCAGATCAGACGTTGCGGATAAATCCAGCGTACTTTGCGAGACTGAACTCGGATTTTGATTTTGCGTTGCGTTGGGATTTGGACTGCTGCGGTATTGTGATTGATTTTGTCGATTGTCGACTAACATTTGAAGACTGAAGAGTGGATTGCCCGGGGTGTTGGCGGGCGTTACATTCTTTGAGGGCACCGTTGGTGTGTGCCACGTTGGCGGCGATTGCGTGTGCGCGAGCTGTGGCGTCAAATGGGATGTGCGAGCGATTGAAGGATGCGAATAGAAACCCGCGGGATTTAACGTCGCACCACTCAAAGCCGTTGGGTGAATGTTCAAACCTGGAAAGAATAACATTTTATCAATATTTAAATGATTTTAACCTTAATTTGTTTTTAGTTAATTTTTATGTTGTTTTTCTTGAATTAAAAGTTAAAACATCTATTCTGAGAAAGTCTCATTCAAAAATCGATTTTCTTATCTTTATTGCAAAAAACGAAATTTTTTATGCGACAAACTTGGAATTTGGAATTTACTGTTTTAATTTCAAGTGTTCCACTAATATTCTTGCATGTATAACATTATCTTTTATGTTTAAAAAATGCGTTCCTTCCCTATTTTTAAATGTATTTATCATTTACATAAATACATATAAAATAAAAATACTTGAAATACTTGTCAACCCTGATAACAATGAATATCATATTATACTTCAAAAGCGATAAAACTTTTTTCTTACAAAGAAATTATTTTTAGATTAAAAAAACAATCAAAAATATACGCATCAGTCGATTGTAAGTAAAATATTTCCTATTATAAACAAAGAAATAGAAAAACCATAAAATATGAACAATTTAACTCAGAAAGCAACTCCTTCTATATATTCTCTTGAAAAATCTCGAAAAAGTGTAATAGTATCTGATATCATATTGCAACAGTGATTATTATCCATTCAAAGAAAATAATTCATTTACAATTTATGTAAAAGAATTAAATGAGTGTTGTTTAGTTGTTTTATGTGGTTTCGCTAGATTTAATATGTAACATTTCTACGGTAAACTGTTTTTTAAATTTAATTTAATTCTAACATATTAATTGTTTCATCATATATCCAAAACAGCTGTTAATTTTGTTTTTTCTTGCATAAAGTAGACAAAAAGACTGACCTTGACCTTGTGTCATGGTGAGATGATTCCAAACAGTCTGCGGAGGAGGTGTGCCGACCGGTGGTCTGCTATGACCCGGGTATTGTCCCGACATGTTTTCGAGCAAATGTTCGTTGTTGTAATGGTGCTTGCACGTTGGAAGCCTTGAATGGCACAGTTTGTCGTGCAAATCGGTCTCCTCTTTGAATCTCTCAGTCTTAATGTTTTGCTTAGCGTCAACGCCGACAAATTGCGCAAAATGTTGCTGCAGTCTCGCAGCCCCTTCAACAAATGCCAAATAATTCGCGAGTTCTCGCAAGTAACGCTGATTGCTTTCGTTAATACGTTTTTCCTGGTCCGTATTGCAATTGATTGTTGTCGTCTTATTTCGTGATGATTTCGATAAATCAAGGGCTTCGGTTTGTCGCTCGAATGTACAATCAAAATCTTTCGACGAATCAAATCGGCTGTCCTTAGCGACCAATTTCTCTACATCTTCGTTTGCTGCTACAAGTGAAAAGTTCCAAGGCAAAGGAACGACCGGCAGCGCCCAATACGGCGCGTTTCCCAATGTAGCAGACCCTACAATTGTATTAATACATTTCATTATATAACTGCTCAATTGATTAATTATCAAAATTTAATCAAATTAAGAAAGATAAACATATTTCTTAGTTCTAGTATATATTTCTAAGTTCTAAATGCCCTTTTTACTTTTATTCTTACTTGATTATCAATATTTTTCTTATAAAATGAATGTTTAGTTATTTTTAATTTAACAAAAAAAAGATGAATTATGTTAATTTAAATATCAACATTTATTAATCTTACCATAATTGGGATCGAAAAATGTTGGATAACCACTCAAACCATGCTGAATATTTGGATTTTGTAGCAACTGTTGATACAAGTCAAGAGTTCCGTCAATTGGTTTGTCCGAATAAACGTGGCTGTAGATGTTAGTTACAGCAGGATCTTTCTCCTTATAAGGCAAGTTTAGGGCTTTTTCCAAATCTGAAAAAATAATTTCAATTACAACATTTGAAATGATTGTTAGATTTAAGCAAGAAAAGTTGTGTTGCTCCAAAAATGTGCATTTCGTTCATACAATGTTGCATTCATTTCATACAATTCACATATACTTTAAAAACTGAAAATTAATTGGTATTTAAATTTAAACAAATAGAAAGAAGTTAAAAACAATTAAAGTTTTGAGTAATGTAAATTATGGTTACTTAATTCTGTTAAACTAAGTAAGATATATGTATACAATGTTGAAATATGTTGTGTTATAATAAATGTTATCTTTACTTGGTAATAAAAATATGTTTATAAAATATGGTTGTTTAAATAATCATAGGACTAAACTTTCTAAGTTTATTAGGTCAACGCAATCATTAAAGTTGTATTAAATACGTTCGGTTTAAACATATTTCATATTACATGTAATAATAAATGTATTTATATATAAATATATAAAATATATTATATTAACACATTGTCTTAATAAAATGTGAATAATTAATAAGTAAATAACAGTTTCTTAATTAATAAAACTAATAAACACAATGTGAAAATGTTATGAAAAAAAAATTAAAACATGAAACTTTAAACATTAATCAATGTTTTGAAGAAACAGCCGCAAATTAGATTCAAAACTGACATTTCAAAAAACAGCTGTTGAGCTTAAAATTAAAGTTACGTTATAACTAAGCATCGTAAAATATGCTAATGATACTATTGAACTTATTCATTTTCAACATCAACCATCGGTTGAAACTAACAAAATGATTCCAAAATACATACCAAATTTTGAAACAAAATATTCTATTTCCCACGAAAATCAACTTTTCAACATTTTTTCTTAATTATTATCAGCTATTTTCAACTACACATAAAATGATGTCATCATAATGAAATCATTCAATGAAAACAGTGACATGAACTCAAAACCAGTAATTAATAGTCGAAAAATCGTGACAAATACGTTAGTTATTGAAGCCATAAAATGGAGCAACACAGTATTTACAGTCACAAATCACAACTCCAACCAAATTCTTCTCCAACAGAAAAACTATTATCAACTTCAATTATCCATCACTATTCTGTACATCGATGTACAATGTTAATAAGTGTCACACAATAACAAATTCTTCCAAATCACTGACGATTTGATAAACTTAAATACTAATTGTTGTCATTAAACATCTCATTAAAATATTATTTAAAAGCACAGCTCTTTAACAATTTATTTTATATAAATCCATTTTAAGTATAAAATTAGAAAAAATATTCAAACAATTAAATGAGAAAACACGTTTTGAAAGAGAAAAGTAATTAGAAAATCTTGCGTGTCGGGAACCACCTAATGGAGCATGGTCGAACAATGGAAAAGTTATTGAAACAAGTCGAATGAAATGTTGAATTTCAAAGTCACCAGGAAAATTGTAAAGCAGAGAAAAATAAAAGATGAAACAATCTAAAATTGTAAAAAAAAAAAAAAAAGAAGAAGAAGAAAGAAAAAAAACCTGGTTTTTCTCTCTGTCTTTTGAATGAAACAACAAATTGTGGTTGTGAAATGCGTGATGCACGCACGCAAAAAGTACGCAAGCCGAGGCGGAGGCGCGCTCGTGTGGCGTTCGCGGCGGCTCGTGGCGTGTCGCGTCTGCGGCGCGCACTACGACCACAGCGGCTCTCGTCAACGTGGAGACACGGTGGTTGTTCCTCGCAGCCGACTCAAATCGATGCCACTCGCGCGCGCATCCGCATATATTACATACATACAATCCTCACACATACACATATATATACACATACATATATACATACATATGTATACATGTATATATACACATATATACACAGACACACACATGTAAAGGAGCAACGAAGAGCGCCGTCCGCGGGGAGTAAACTCCGTGGAGAAGACGGAATCGGACGGCGCCGGGCGTAAGTCGCGACGGATTGGTCTGACGCACCTTCGGCACGGCGCCCGTACGTCCGTTCGAAAACACGAGACCCGCGACCAACAGTCTCAGTCGGGCCATCAACCACGGCGAGGTTCAACAATGATGGCTGCGCCTGCGGACCGGTCAGGTGCCGACATCTTGCGGACACCACCACGCGCCCACCTTTTTTCTAACACAACACAAGAGAGAGAGAGACATACGCATACACATTCAACGCCAATTGACTGTGTGTTTTCGTGTAGAATGGGTTCAATTGTTGAACGACAAATTTGTTTGTTTAAAATAATGACAATTAATGATTTTTTACTTAAACAATGATTTTAATTGTTTATCAAAGTTTAGATTCTATTAGTTAGTTTTAACATTTTAAAGAGTCAATGAAATATTTACCCGTGTTAAACCCTGGCACAGATGAAATATTATTATTGTTCACATTTGTACACAAATTATACACATGAGTACAAAATTTGTGCACATTTCTGAATGCTATTCAACCAAAAATATTCACGCTGTACAAAATTTGTGTCAGGGAAAGTATCCTAATAATTCCAAATAAATGTTGCACAATTCCTAATAAACATACAAACCATGTATACAAATGTTTAAATGTGTGTATTAGGAAATTTGAAACATTTATTAGGAATTGTTTGGAACTTTTAATTCGGGTACGAGTTAACAATAGATGCTCATTTAAGGTGAGTTCTCTCTGGTTGGGACTGTTTATAAAAACATAAAGGCTTCCCTAACTAAACAAATTCTAAACATTTTTATGTCATGAAATTCATTCAGACTTATCTTCGACATAAGTAGAACAGTCTGAATTAATTTCACGCTTTAAAATGTATAGAATTTTTTTATTTAGGGAAGTCATTTTTGTAAACAGACTTAATTTGAAGAATCACCTTAATTTATTGTTAACATTGTTATTTACTTAATTTGAGTGATATTTAATATGAAAAAGTATCACACTTTTGAAAGATAATGATCCCTCTGAAGTTAGCGGTGAGATGTTAACATCGCGTTATAAATAATGAAATGAGTCCTTCGGGAAATCGGAAAATATATTATTTGTTCTTTATCTTCATTCATCATTTACATAACTTTTTTATTTTAGATTAATAATTGTACAATATATAACTCTCATTCAGCGATTATAAATTTTACTATATTAAAAAACCATTAAAATATGCAGAAAGGGGAAATTCAGAAGCAACATTTTTACAAAAATTGAATCAAATAAGATAATCGGGATAAGAAACAGTTGGGGATTAAGCAAGATAGAGCTATTTAGAGTTAATTTGTAATCATTTGTCAAATTTGAAGGAATTTTCCTGAGGCTTTTTGCTTGATGAATTATGAGAATATAAGTAACTCACACAATGAAATAATAAACATTGATAGATTTATTTTCATAAAAACATTGAAGAATATTTGCGGTATATTTCAAAAGATATTTAAACTTGAAAATAAGTAAATTAACTCAATTTTACATTCAAAGTATTTTATTGAAATAATTTTTCTTTTATAAATAAAAAATTTCTAAATAAATAATAAAATCAATTATCAAATACAAATTTTATTTATTCAAAGTCCTAACATTATATAATAAGTCTAAATAATTAGTCCAAAGTAAGAGATAATAATAAATTACACTAAAGAAATACAGCTAATCTACACTATTGTTAATTAATACTTACTATAATTCTCGAAATTCGTTAAAAAAGTCTCCTGCATATTTTATCCGACATTTAACTTTATTATTACAGCAAAATGATTGATGTAAATACATCACATCTTCCTTCCAAACTGCCTGAAAATATGTTAAACCATAATTAATCACAATTATTAAACAATAAATCACACAAATACTAATATAAAATTACAATAACATTTGTAATAACACTCATTTTACCTCGTAAAGTAAGTTTGTAGAGTTTGTTTGATAAGTTACAAACGTTACATGAACTTGCCGGTTGTTTTCCTACAGCCCTTTTGCTGTAAAGAACGTTCGAGATTCTAGTTATCTTGTCAATGTTATGAAACAATTAATTTGAAAATTAAACAAATAAAACAAAGTTTTTTATAAAACAATTGTCTTTGCTGTTAAAGTATTCACGTAAGTCTATTGTTGTTGTTTTGACTTTTGTCAACACACGAGAATCGGTGTTTTTCAAATGTATTTCAATGGATGCAGTATTGCGCGTTTCTTTATGCAGTGTAAACTGACAAATGCGCATAACAGAACTCTGTATGCGCCCGTGAGTTGTTTCCCCTTCTTTCGTACTTGCACAAGAAGCGTCTAATGAAGAAAATAAGTAATCGAAATTTTTAAGGGAACAGTACCTGAGGAATGTTGTTACATCATTTTTCGACATTTTTTTTTGAAAAATAAACGAAAGAATTATATTTATAAAATCATGTAATTAACATTATAATAACAACAAAATTATAATCACAAATATTAAATAAAATAATTTATTTAAAAATCTTGAGATTATAATAAAAATAATAATGTTATACATATTTATTTACGTTTTAGTCATGATGTCCCAAAAATAGATTGGTTAACCACCTTTTTGTAAATTATATATAATACTTTATATTATACATTTAACAATCAGTTACAGCAAACTTTCATCGTATAGATTATTTTTTTTATTTATGCATATCATATCACTATATGACATTATCTCTATTTTATCATAGTCACATTTCCTTTTCCTTTTCCTGGGGTCCTAACTGCACCTAGGCTATTCCCTTTATCCAGGCCATTAGGATAATAAGATGTTATAATTGACATATTTTTGTACTTATTTACAAATTATCTTCAAGAATTATTTAAATTACTATGCAGAATAATATTAATAAATGATTCAGTCAATGTGTTATACAATCTTGTTTTATTAATATTTACAAAAGTTAACAATAAAATAACTAATATTTCACTTTGTCGGCTGACTTTCAGCTGTCGTAGTTTGAGTTGATGCTGGAACAACTTGTTCCAATGCATCTTCTTGCTTAGGTTCCTCTTGTACTGAACGAACGAAAGTCTTCGAGAAGGGTTCTTTCGGCGGCATCCAAGTTGGTACTATTTTATCATGAATACGCCAGTTTCCATACTCATTCGCTAAATGTCTCTCAAAGACAATGTACTCTAAGACATCTTTCGGAACGTGATCACTGCCGTGCATTAATCGACCAAATCTATCATAAATTGCTAATATCTGTAAAATTGATTTGTTTATTAAAACATACAATATTGTTTAAATTAAAGGTATTTCAGGGTATTAGTTGATTGATTATTGTTATTAGATCATACCTGTTGTGTATGAAAACGAACAGTGATTTGGGCATAAATATCATCGTCGTTATGCAATTTTGTGCATCGTGCATGAACTATTCTACATGGTTCAAGCGATTTCAGGAATTTCCAAACGATTTGTTTGTTTGATAAATTATGCGTCATTTGCTAAAAAATAGAATTTAATTTTTAGTAATTGTAATATTAATAAAATAATGAATCATATTTTAACCATTTTCGACAAATAAATGATTTCAAAATTAACACTTACAGGATACGCCTTTTCCGTAACATACTTAATTATGTTCTCATTTTTTCTGCAAAAATAATTAACACAAATTATATTTCTATTATACAAAAAGAATATATAATAATTCTGTTTAAATTTCAACCTATCACTTACTCAGCCAATAATTCATGTGCTTTAACATAAATTTCATGTGCAATTTCCGGAAAACTATCTGTGGTAAAGGACTCATCAAAAGATTTGATTTTACGAACAGCCATCATTGATTTACCCTTTTTTGTTAAAAATTCCGTCTTTTGTTTAACACCCTGTTAATTATTAATTAACAAAATTAGTATCATCTCCAATTAACACACTAAGAGAAACTTACAGTAAATATTACATAAATATTCATGTTTCATTGTATTATATTACATAGTAAAATATATATATCATTTCCCTTGGTGCAAAATATACTATTGTGTGTATATATTACTTCTTTAGTAATAGCAGAAAATTTTCCATCTCCCTCGGGCGGAACGTAAGCTTCAAAAATGCCAGAAGTACATGTCATAAAGACTGGTAATTCATTCCAAGGTCTCACTGGTAAAACACCCATTTCTTTTAACTTTGAACGTGCTTCTTCCTCAGACAAATCTTCGGCAGCTTTTTCGTGAAAATTTGGTAACTTTATTTTGACTACTTTTTGCGCTCGAAGTTTTCGAAATTTTACCAGAAAATGCTTTTTAATAAATCTCTGCTGGGTGTGTTGAGTTATAACTGGATTCAGCAAATTACATGTCTGCAAACATTAATGACATTTTAAAATTCATTTTTCTATAGATAATATGATATTATTTTGATGTAAATTTATGTTTTATTTATAGTAATAATGTATAAAGAAATGTTTATATTTATCTGAGAATAAGAAATAATCAACACAGGTATATCTGTGTTTTTTAATTACATATTATGTATTATTTATTTAATTAATTTTGTAATTTTACCTGAGTAAATTTGCTAAAATTTAACGTCGTATTTGCAATGTGTTTTAACATTTTAGTTTGTTGAATATAATATCAATAATATTTTTAACATTCGGAGAATGATCTTAATATAGGTTATGTCATACTACTGTCTGGATGTTAATTTGATCAATCTGCGCATGCGCATAGTTTAAAAGCGTGTAATTTGAATGATGAATACATAAACAAATTTCTAGTTTGTTTTAAAGAGCTTTTTTTCTATAAGCTAATTTTAAATATGAATAAAACATAAAATTATGAATATTTTAAAAAGAAACTTTGGAAAAAAACCAAACAAAAAAATTTTGTTCTTTTAGCTTTTTATGTGAGAACTTCTTTAAAGTATGATTTCACTAGTATAAGTGCAAGAAAGATAGAATTAACGGTGAGTCAGTAAGAGAAAGAGAGATGAAACGAAATCGATTGACATACCATCTTATAAACTAAAAAAAACACACAGGAACAATTTTTTTCTTTTTATTAAATATCTGTCGAGTTATATATTTTTCCTTATATACTCACAAACGTAAGTATATTATAGACAAGATAGTTCACAAAAGGCCTTTGTACGTCTTTAAATAATACACTGACATTTAAGCAAGTGTACAGCTATTATTTGAATGCCTGTTCACAAAGTTCGTTTGCGCACACGCAATCAAAAGATTTCTTCTTTTTTTTTTCTTTTTTCACTTTTTTTTTGTTTACACAAAAATTGTTTTCGAACTTTGAACCAAAAAATCACAGATAAGAGTATAAATGTTACAACCCTCTACGCCCACTAGCCCTTACGCGCGTTTTTGTAATATATATTTATGTATGTATATATTGTGAAGTTTTTGTAAAAAATGCAGTGAAAAAGCATCTTTTATTATCAATACAAATTTACGATTGATTCAAGAAAAAAATATTGTTTGTTAAGAAATAATAAAATATTTTATTTTTACTGTTTTTAAGGCATTGCGACAAAAGTTAAGTTTTATTTTAAATTGTCAAATATTTAATTAACATTTCTTTTTATGAAATAAATTAAATAAATATACATCATAAAAGTAAAAGAAAATTACTTTTTTTGCACTTTTTACAAAAAAACATACATGCAACAATTTAAACCCGACAACGACGAAACACTTACATCGCTATCTTTTCGCTTTTGTTGCAAAATAAACTATGTTTGCTGTTATTTGTTACTTTTAAGTGTTTCAAAGGTAGATTTCTAATTAAATTTTTATGGCATTGCAACCCCGAGATTTTTGGGTAAGTTTTTGCAAATTTGTCTGTTGGGGGTTCATAATGCCATAAAAAATAGTATAAAGTGGTAGATTTTTTTTTTCAAGTTTTTTTCATATACCTTTTTTCAATTTATTTAATAACTAATTGCCAAAAACAGAAATTTTGACTCAAATGATTAGTATAAAAAGCTACCTTATCAACCAGATTGACTGATATAGCGGTTATTAAAAAAGCACAATCGTTCCTAATATTTAATGGCTCGAAAATGATATTTTTGCTACATCGATCTAAAACACGGGTTCGGATTAAAATTACAGTTACACTGGAGCACCGCACATAATCAAATTCCAGCCTTGTCTAAACAATTAAGATTTCAGGATTTTTTTCTATTTTTCTTTTTTTTTTTTTTTTTATCTTTTTTTTAACTTTTGCCTTTTGCTTTGCGTTGATATAAACTTTACACTAAGCTAAGTCAAAAAAGTGTATTTTGTGTATTTTGTTGTTATACTTATTTTGCTTGAATATTTTGTTGTTGTCATAATCTACGCCATATGATCGATTAGTAAATCCTACAGTACTTTCATGTACGCACGAAACTTTGATCTCCGGTCAAGTTTTTGACAATTTGAGTTTATTTTTGCACCGTTTTGGCAATTTTTTGTATATTTCAAAACCAAAAATAAGAACAGTCGCGCTTTCCTCTATTTTCGTTTTACTTTTAATTCATATTTCTTGATTAACATAAGGAGCTAATATTGCACAAAACTGGTTCGCATGAAATTTAATTCTATAATTTGAGTTTATAATTAACCGCATAGGTGATATTATATACCGGGGGAGGCATCGTTAATACACATCGTTATATACACACTTTACCAATATTATGCATATTTTCAAAAATAATGTCACCGGTCATTAATGAAAATATGCATAATATTGGTAAAGTGTGTATATACACACTTTACCAATATTATGCATATTTTCAAAAATAATGTCACCGGTCATTAACGATGCCTCACCCTGTATATAAATTTGTAAGAAAGAGTGAAATAAATTATCTGATTTATAATTTGCAATTTCAGGTTTATTTTAGTACAGTTTTTTTTTATTATTGTTACATGACAGAACACTCTTTCTTACTTTTACTCGAAATAGTAAAAGTATTACTTTTTGATTGAAACTCTTATCTCAACGAATAATTTATAAGTACATAAAATAAAATTGTTATATCAATAGACATACATCAAGATTTACGAAACCATCATAAATTTGCATTGACTAGGACAGACATTAATATATTTGAATTTGTTTGAACAAAGTTTACATTAATCATTAGAATCCCAAGAAAAGATTAAATGTGAGTCCAAATTTGTCTCTTTGTCCCTACAAGTTTTTCTTGGG
The DNA here is from genome assembly GCA_022817425.1 of Gryon sp. ZL-2020. NCBI lineage: Eukaryota > Metazoa > Arthropoda > Insecta > Hymenoptera > Scelionidae > Gryon > Gryon sp. ZL-2020. The sequence goes on along the minus strand of JABFPJ010000806.1, from coordinate 17,457 downwards.
ATATTAATAACAGCAATTATAATAACAATAATAATATTAATAATAATGATAATATTAAAAATATTTAGTGAATATCATCAGTAAAACGATCCAAGTCAATATTGATTCGTTCCTTGTGTGCTCTCGTTGTATCAAAAGTATGCAAATTTCCTAAACCGATTCCGCCAGTTGAAAAATGATTTTCAGCAAAACGCGCGCAATCGCGAATCTGCCGCGAAGACACGATTTTTCTTGGCCACGATTTGTCCGTCGACCGTCATGCATTTTTTTTTTACATTTTTAAAATATGTATTAATGTATTTAAAATTCTTGCTTGCGAAAAACGCATTTCGTTTATTATCAAATTATCAAAAAGACAATCTCCAATGGCGCTCAACGAACAATCGCAAAAGACTCCATCCACTTATCCATTACGAATGTTGCAAACATTTCAAGATAAATAACATCCGTTAAAAGTCGAAGAAAAATTCCTCTCAAAAATTGTCTATTCAATTTGATTTGTCATTCGGCAATGTACTTATAACATGAATGGTTTTCTTCTTATTTACAATTATTTTGAGTGCATTGCTGAAAAGTTTGTTCCAATTCGATTCAAAATCAAAATTAATATTAGTTTTTTATTTTCGTTTAAATAATTCGATGAAACTTGTCCTTTTCTTCGAAATTATTATTATAATTTTGTCTGCATTTCCAAATTTGATCCTGAAACGTTCTTACAACAGACCAGTCAGTTGGCGCTCATTTTAAAACTATTTTCTTGATTGTAATTTAATTTTTGCGACGAATTCTTCTACGTACATATATATTATATTTAACACCTCAATCTTAAGTACCGCTACGCTCCGACATAACAATTTTCTGAATCTATTTTGAAGTAACTATTATCATCATTTTTCAAAAAGTCGTGTGATCGCATTAGCTTGCACAATATTTAGCAGAATACAATTCATTAAGGTGATTCATAAATTCTGCGCATTTTTATTAAATTCTTGTCCAAAAATTGTCTGGAAAGATTAAAATCCAATTTGAAACAAATGAAACTATTCATGCAGTATTTTTTAATTTCGTTTCATCAGTTTATTTTATTTACCTGTTTAAAATTTTTTCATTTTATTTGTTAAAAAAATTTAGATGTTATAATTTAAGCCACTATAAAATTTATTTTTTTATATGGATTAGTCAATTTTGTTTCAACAAATCCAACTCGCAGACCTCAAGAATCATCTTAAGACATGATTATGCGTAACGGACGTAAATTAAAAGATGTTTCACGTGTTCATGACATTTCAATGACTTTAGAAAAGTTTGTAAATATTAATTATTTTACTACGCTTAGTCAATAAGTCAGCGTTTTTATAAGCATTGATATCATATTGTAGAAATTTTGAAGTGCATTATTGATGATTTTTTGTAAATACAAAATAATATTTTATTTCCAAATCAAAATCTTATTAACTTTTATTGAATTTTAATTCTGACATGTTAACGTCCAATTTCATTGCATATTTATACTGTTTTAACGTCGCCTAATGTCAGTAAAATGTCATTTCACAAAGCATATAAGTAAAGTTGCATATTTATTATTTTCGAAACGTCATCTTTATTTAATTAAAAAATTTTTTTGTACATTTTAGTAAATTTAATAAGCAATTTACTTTATAGTTAAATTCATTTTATTTTCTTAAATCAAAGCCTTTAATAGTTAATTCCAGAAATTAAAACATTATACTCAGATTGTTTATTTTTTAAACAAAAATACCATAAAATTATTTCGCATATTAAATACAAAAATGTTCTATTAAAATCGTGAAATTGAAATTGTACGTTTAAAATATGTGTTTTCTTTGTAGATAAAATCTACAAGTAAAATAATAAGAGTATAAAATGTCCAGTATTTTTCTAGAAACTGATAGAAAAGTACCGGTATGAAAAGTAAAATTTAGGAATTAATTTATTTATAATCTGATTAAAACTTAAGATTAAAAAATACATAAATGTATAATTTTTGTATACTTCTGTAATATAGATGACGTTTCGAAACTGAAGTATCGCATACTCATTTGACAATTAAAATCGTGTCAAAGTACACTATACTTCATATTGAATTACAGTATTAATTTTATATTCAAATTAAAAATAAAATCAAAAACAAAAGAAGAGAAAACAGTAAAGAAGAAAACCAAACTAACTATATCTGTATATATATATAAACAATCGTTGATGAATAGTAAATGGATTTAAAAAAGCGACAAACGAACGCATGTAAGTCAGTACATTATCCGTATCATGTTTCATCAATAAGATTCATCACTCGTACACTCATTCATTCGTCTCATCACTTTCAACTGCGCATGAAATCGTCGCCCAACTGTCGATTTTGGCAAGTCTTTTTATTATCATTGTAATTATTTATTTGTCTTTTTTTATTCTCCCTCTTTTTTCTTATAAATCTCATTTTTTTCAGTTTTATCTCTCTTTGGGCGTCAACTTCACGCATGCGCAATTTCATCAATAATGTACAATTGTCCTCTTCCTGAAAACAGATCTCACAATTGTCCGATCTCAAAATCGTCGCTTTACATTTAATTCTTTAATTTTATTAATTCTTGAATTTAATAATTATTTTACTGTTCTCTTCATTTCAATAAAATTTTAAGACAATTGTTTCTTAATTATAATATAACGTTTGTTTCTCTTATGTTTAAATGCTCTTCTTATAATTGTTTATTGAACGTCTGTATTTTATTTGCAAAATTCTAATTGTAATATATGCAGATTAAATTATTTTCATTTTATTCTCAATTATAGAGGGGATTTAAATATAATATTTAAACTGTCCAACTAAGTTTTCTTGAGAAAAACTGCAATAAAATTTGAATCAAAGCTCTTGACTATAATTTCATCTCAATGACATCATTTTATATCGAAAAAGGAATGAAAATATTTTGTATAATTATTATTGAAAACTGACAATCGTTATGAGATCTGTGTGCTATGAGAGATGCAAAAAGAGGTACCGCGAAACCAACGGATTTTAACGACTGGTATGGTTTCACCTGAATTCGTAAATTTGTATACTATGTTCCGGAACGTGCCTCAAATTTAGCGATTGGTACCTGAAATTAAAAGGATTTATGTATAATATAATAAATACAGACATTATTTTTATACTATTTTTATCTGTAAATGAAATAATACAAATTTAAAAATAGTGTTAATTACCATTCAGAACTTCTATGATAATAATAGCCTTCAATTGAAGCCGCAGATTTTTGGAAACAAATGTAGTAAAAGCCAGCGAAAGATGCCCCATTGATGTCTTTTATCGTATGATCAGGCACTAAAAAATGTTCTTTCCACCTCATGAAAACATAATCGGTTCCCTTGAGTGCTTCGTAATCGAACGTGTCGGTATTGAAAGTCTTGGTATATTGACAGAACGACTCAAATTTGCTCTAAAAATACACAGACAAAAAAAAGCACATAAATTGCATTTATTCAATCGATCAATTTTAATCAATCAGTCAACATATTCAAATAGAATGACCGGTTATGATTCCAAGTCGTTATCTTTAATGTTTTTCTAACTCAACTGCAAAATTTATCTTATCCAAAGAAAAAAAGCAATGTTTCGCGAATACATAACATGAATTAATCAAAATATTCCTTTCACGATAAATTGATAAAATTCTAGAAATTTCGCTATTTTTCGATAAGTTAACATTATAATGATTTTTTTTAAACAAATTATTATTATTTATTATATAATAAATTAAAATTATTGCAAATTACCCAATGCTTTTTGTCAACATCTTCGTCAGCATCCCACTTTCGCGTCAAAAAAGGATACTTTTTGGAAATAATTTCCCCGTCAAAAAATGTAGTCAATGTCGGAAATTCTTCAGTAAGTCCATTTATTTTCAGATAACCGCACAGGTAACTATTTTCTTCGTCCACGTGCTAAAAAAATGCAAAAAACCTTTAAAATACTTTCAAAAGTTACATAATTAAATATAATATATTTAAATGAAATGATATTTATAAACATAAACTATAAATATATTTATTTTTAATCAATTTATATTTTTGAGATTAAAGAAAGATAAAAAATACATTTACATTACAAAAAATTGCATTTCTTTTTATTTATAACAAAATAACAAAATATATATAGTATATCAATGAATAATAATAGAATTTACGTTCAATGAACCGTGACCGATGGATTATATAAATCATTATAGATGATTATTAATAAAATATAATCGTGCGATAAATTATAAGATGAGACTATTGGTATACATTGTATTCGTCTTCTCTGTTGAACTAGTAAATCGAATGAACAAACTTAAAAAATAAGTTTTATAAAATAACTATACTAAATATTGAATAATAGTAAAACTGTATTGCTCTATTATTCTAATTAGTTATACCAACTTACTATTGATATTAAATATACTAACTATATATTAACTAAATAAATACATAAATTAATATTAAATATATCAACTATACTTCACTATAGACATAAGATTACAGTAATCTATAAAGTTTGAATAGTTTATAGTATAGTATATAGTTCTTAATAAAATATTTCACGAATTCTAAAAGTAAGAATTGTAAAAGTTTTTTACAATTTTACAATTTCTACAATAACATTGCAACAATAATAATTACATTTATCATGCAATAATCAGTAAAAATAAATAATAGTAAACAAATAAATCAAACAACAATAATGACCCCGTAATTCCACGTAACATTAAGCAAAAATTATGCCAACTGTCGTTGAAAAATCACGTGAACGTAAATAGCAAAAATCACTCTCAGCCGTTATCTCACAGCTGGCTCATTAGAATAAACAAAGTACCAAAACAAAAATGACATTTGAACCGTGGCTCATTTTTGAAAACTAGTGCCTTTTTGCAACTCTCCAAAAATGTTCAAACGGTGTCGCCACTTGTAGAATTATCGAATTTGCAATAAATAAACAAACAAAATAAGCGATTGTTGAAAATGCGTGCATTTTGGTAGTAGCCAATTCATGAATCAAAACAAAAACGCAATTCATACGTAATTTCATAATGGACCCACTTTTTGTCCTTTTCAAAACAGTAAAAGAGAAAGATAATAGTACAAAAAGCTAAAGATAAACATAAGTTTGACAGTGAAAGGGAAAAATGTACGTACAAATTGTGCTTAAATGAAAAAGGACTAAAATTGCACGCAAAGATGAATGGCGCAAGAAATTTGGCGCAAGCGAGAACTAACCTGCAAAACCACCTCTACGTCGTAGCTGTTGCCCTTGGATTTTTGCGAGCCTTGAAATCGCGAGCCGTTGTAGAGAAGCGATTTCGTAACACCTGGTTGTTTTGAGTTCGCGGGCGGCGGCGGCACCACGTCCACTTTCACCGGCATCCTCGCCTCGAAGTCGGGAAGTCTCCACAACTTGGGTCTCTCCGAGCAGTGGCTCTCTCTTGTCTTGCACTCTCTGTGTGTTTGAATGTATATTGCGGCCCTTTCTATTTGCCTTCGCCTCTGTTTTCGTCTTCGTTGGACAGAGATCACGGAATACGTAAGACCAACTACATCACACTCAATTTTTGCACCAAAACTCAAACTCCGTTTTTGCACGGCAGAGTGCCAGTTTGGAGGATCTTGCGAGAAACACAAGAGTCAGATAAAACAGATAGATAACTTTGTTATTAACTTTTGAAGCTATTTTTTAGTTTTTTTTTGTATATAATTAAGAGATTGAAGAGTCAAATTTGAAAGTTGAGGAGGATTATATTGATGTTAATGTAAGCACGGCGCTGGATGTACTATATTTTAGATTCATTCGCGAGAAATGAAAGATAAATAAGAGAGTATGTCCGCAACTGCGCTATAGATAGAATAGGCTGGTTTGCAAATCTTGTTCAATCGACATATATATGCCGGATTACAATCACTTGGATTGTAGCGCACTTTTTGAATTGCTTAATTGTCTGTATTAATCCGTTCATTGATAATGTTTCTTTGTCTTGTTGTTGTTTTGATATAGTTGATTGTTTGTTTGTAATTGTTTCATGAGAAGAGAATGTTTATTGTAAAATCAAAGTCAATTGTTACATTTTAATTCGTTAACGCCCATCATTATCATTTTAATTGTTTACCATCCTGTGTAATACATTTGAATGGGGTTTTCCCGAGTAATATCCATAATATTAATTGTAAAATTGTACTATTTTTGTTATAAGTGTTGGACATTTATGTATTACATTTTTTACAAAATGTAAGTTTAAAAAAGACTATTATAAAAATACTTTTATAAAAAAAAACATGATTTTATAAAAAAAGTCAGTGTGAAATCTACATTTAAAACAATCTAAATTGTATTAATAACAATATTATGAAAAATGCACAAAATTCAACTAAAATATTGAACAGAAAAAAATCATTGTTATTACTTTTTTTAAACATTGCCGCGCTGAAAAAAAGTGCGCATTAGATGTTGCGCATTGTTCTCTTTTTTCTTTTTCCTTCTCTGTTTCTCTCTGTCCGTCTGTCGACGCCATAATAAACGGCTTATTTTGATTACATCAAAGACTAACGAGAAATCATAGGGTGAACATCAAGAGCCTAACGGCGCAATTCCGCGTACGGCAATTCCGTGTCCTTGCTTATCGGAGATCGAGATTTTTAAGCCATGACTCGTAAGTACTTTTAATTCGAACAATTCACGGGCAACTTTTCAAAATTAAACATGACGCTGGAACTCTTGGTGCAATTGAAAATCCCACCAACATGAAATTCTATCCTCGCAACAAAAAGTCTATTTATAAAGCTAAATTTAAGTACAAACACTTTTCGAGATACCTTTGTATCTTTTTTTACTTTCCTTTTCTATTTTTATGAATTGAATTTGATTTCTTTGATTGTTCTTTTTATTATTGTTAGTTTTACTCGACATTTTTGAGGTTATATACAAATATAAGATGGCATTGATGATAACATTGCGACACACGGCCTCCATATTTCCCGTATACTTTTAGCCAACATTAAGCTTTTTTTTGTTTTATTTATTTACATATGACGTATTCAAGTAAAACTCTATAAATATCTCGTTTCTTCTGATAACACATAATCTTCATATCTGATGAATTATTCATATTGACATGGTATTTAACTTTTTTTCGTGAGGAAAAAGACAAGATTCAAAAAGAAATTGATACCTTCCAGAAAAATCGACGGGTCAAAATAGATCGCTGCCTATTTTGGACACTACATTTGTCAACATCAATTTTAACGTCATTGTAATGTCGTTAGTAGCGGGAAGAAACACTTTTACATTTACTGAAATACTTATTTCTGAAATAAACTGAATTGATCAAAATGATGGGAAATGTTGTGTAATCATTTTCACTTTACTGTCAACTTTGACATTTAATTTAGAACTGAAATTTCGATGTATTGAAGAATAGAATGAAATTATATTTTACTAAATTCACATGGATGGGAATAACATGTTTTGGATATTAATTAATTATAATTAAACGTTATTATACAATTATTCAAGAATTATTTAATTTATTAATATTTTGAATGTTTTAAGGTGGAAACCAACGTGAACTTGCTCGCGCAAAAAACATGAAGAAAAATCAATCAAAAGATGCCTCACAGCATGAGAGTAATAAAGGCTTAACTCTGGAACAACGTAAAGCGAGGTAATTAATCGAATAATATATATATTTTACATTAAATATGAATATTATTTATTAAGCAATACGATTGAATAAAAATAATTTTTCTTTTTACAGAGACGCGGAGCGTATGCGGGAAAAACAGCTAAAAAAACAAGAGATGCAACAACAGAAAGTGAAGTGAACATCCCGTTTGTTCCTTCATATTAATTTCTTTATTTCACCTATTTGTTCTCACACGCACACACACACAAACATACATTGTTATCCCCAAAAAAAAAAACAGTTTAATTCTGTAAAAAAAATAATAAATAACTGTGACTATATATACATTGAAGCGACAAAATAACACCGAATAAAGCTTTATTCATTAAATAACAAACTAAGCAAACGTTTACAGCACTGCAATGTCAAATGTAAACTGCAAGCTTATATATTGTTAGAATGAAAATTTAGCTGAGAATGCTGAATTGTTAAAACGTAAACAACATAAGAAGTTTAATGACACTGATTAAGTAGGCACAGCGTGTCTGTAATTAAGAGTCGAAAGCGAATATAAGGAATTTATCCAGTACCGACTGCAGGAAGAGAAAACAAAAAGTACTGTATTTTGACTGACGATGAGTTGATGCGTTAGGCTATTGATTGAATTGTATATTATTATATTGTACATTTGAGTATTGACCTTTTTTATTGTAAATTTTATTTCGTGGATAAATGTGTAATACTGAACGAGTGATGTCCATTTGGCGAATGTGATTAAATAAATGTACTTTAGATACAAACATCATAGAGAATTGAAATAAATTTATTGAATTTTGCAACTTTTTAGTTTATTCTCAATTTTCTTTTTCAATTTTATGCAATAATCGTATAATATACAATTTAATTTTAGTTTTTAATATATCTATATATAGAATATCTATATATCGACATTTCTTACGAAGACTATTCCATTTCAAAAATTGCCATATAAATTAACATATATAGGAAATATTGAAATGGAATAGTTTTCGTAAGGACCGACGATATGTACTATTTTTCTTGTATTTTATTCTCTTAAAAATTATTAAATTAACATAAATTTGAGTTTACGTGCAATTTCATACATTTCATATAAAGCTCAATATTAAAGTTACTATCAGACATATATTTTTAATTATCAGTCTCAATTCATAATTAAATTCTAAAAAGATTCATTTTATATAATTTCTTTTTAATATAAATTGTTTAATTAAATTAAATTATATAATAGATTTAGAAAATATTCCTCGTACAAATGCTGAAATTAAAGTAAACAGATATATTGTCTACAAAATGTTTGTACACAAAATATTACGTTAACTTTAATATAAAATTTCTTATGTAATAGAAAGTATGCTTACAACATACAATGACAAATCTAATTATACTTATATATGTTGGATTACCAATCAGATAATAGTAAAATTATAAATAAAAAAGGCATCACTTTAATTAACTTAAGACTTTACTCATACAAAAATACAAAAAGAGATAAAATAATACAATGCTACATTTTTTAAATTATTGTTCTACAAGTAAATGAAATTACAAATATTCACAAATGAAATGATACATTATTGCTTTGTAATATATATACACATATCAAACATAGTATTCATTTTCATAAACTGTCTGGTCCATAAAAGCAGCTTTTTGTGTGTAAAAATGAACACGGAAATGTAGATTTTTCTTCTCTGTTAATTCAAACAGTCTTTTATAAAGAGTCTGCCATTACATCATTCTCGAAGTTATACTAATCAGAATCCAAGGGTGGCTCATATTTAGTACGTAATTGACTATGTTGACTTTCACATTCTTCTTTTACGTTTAATTGTTGTTGCCATTATCAATGTCCGTCCTTTTCCTTTTAAAAAGGAGGACATGAGGTTCTGTAAAATACATACTTGATTAACATTCTGACTTTTAACTTAATTTCTTTCTAAAGTTATTTACATTATAATACAAATTTGTTAGATATTAATAAAATTAAACAAAATATGTGTTTACATATAAATATTAATCTTTACCTGGCTGATGAATCATGTAATGAATCCACCCGCGACTTTGTTGGACTCCAATTGATCTCCACTCATTTTCGGACATCAGATGAGTTTTGGGTACAAGATTTTCCATCGTTTTCGGCAAAACAACATGCCTAAAATAAAAATGCAAATTTACTTTTTACATTCAAAGTGAAGTCAAAATCAAACATTTCCCCCACCATTTTTACCTTCACGCAAAAACAATTATTGTTTATTTATTGTGTTATTATAAATATTAATTAATATTTTTAAGCAATAATGAAAATCTTACCTGTACTCGTAAGTATCGTCGTAATATTTGGCAGAATAAAAAATTTCCTCAGCCATGATTGTTATTGATAATCGCCGAGTTTGTTTGAGAACAAACAAAGGCAATATTGGCACCAATGTTTGGTAATTTTAAATAGAATCAAAACAATGCAACAATATTTTAATGTCAAATAAATTAATTAAACCACCAACCAAAACGTCTTTACGAGAACAGTCCAAAAAAATAACACCAATCCAAGCAACAACTGTAAATTTTAAATTTTTGAATTCGTAACGTATTTGGTCACGTGAAACAACACACCGTTTTCTTTTAGCGTTTCACTTCAGCGTTCAACTTTTGTGTTGCTATTGTCAATGATTAAAACAACTTTGTAAAAGATATTGTTTCGATTTCTCGAGTTGTTGACAATGAAATTTCTTTTCTCGCTCAAAATGAAACAATTTTATTATTGATGGCGAAGCAACTTTCTTTTCGAAAGAATGGTGAAAAGATAACGTAAAGAACCGGAATGATTTGAATTTCGTTCGAAACAACGTTTAACTGCATCGTAAGATGGGTAATGGAAATTTCGAGATGATGCAGAACGACGATAAGGACATCAAGCGGACAAATAATGAATTATTGTTTATAACAAATAAATAATAAATAATTAAACTTAATTTTAAAATAATTGTAAATGAAGAGTATGATAGATGCAATTATTTATTTACAACATTTTTACAACTAATTCATTATTTTAACTTCAAAACTTTGCATTTTTTTAAAGTTTACATTTAGTAATTTACTTTCGTTTCAATTCCCAAAAAAATATTTTTATTAATTTCTGACTAAATTAATGTTTATTTTTTAATATTTATAAAAATTAATAAAAGCAAAAGGTTTGTTATTATATTAACGTTAATTTTTAACATCATCATTAATATTTAAAGGCAGTGATAATTTCTTTATATCAAATGATTAAAAAGTTTTTTATTCCGAAACAAAAATAAGTTAAATAATACTCTATAACAATAATAAGTAATTAAAACCATCAAATACCAATCAAAAGCTCAGAATACAACACTGAACAATTGATTTTAGATGAGAAACACTACATTGCTAAATTTCTTGATAAATTATATTTCCTTACAGATGTCGTAAGCGACAAAAACTCACTTCTTAGGTGTTTATTTCAGCAAATGTGCTGAGACGTGAGACGCCTGAGACCAGCTGAGACTTTTATAGTAGTATGTTTTAATGTGAATAAATAAAAATATTGGAATATAACGTAAGATATCCCAATCAGCTGGTGTGAAATGGCGGTGTCGAGGGGCTTAGTGTTAATGTCAACGGCGTCCAAGTTGCTCTCGAGACCGAAGTCATCGTTAATGCAAGTTCGACATTCTGGCGGTGGACAGTGAGTAAAACAGCGACTTATTATACAACATGTATATAAACATGACATGAATCTTGCCATTGAATTCTTTGGTGATTTCCTTTAATTTTTGCTTTTTTACAACAAGTATTGATTTACTAATGGATTTTTTGTATTTCAGATGGATGTATCGACAACCAAAACCAAAGCCAGTTTGGGGTACTGAGGACTTTAAGTTCACCGTTTTAGCCGAAATTTATGGAGGATTTATGTGGTGGTGGATTTTATATCATTGTTATCATCATCCCGAACGTTTAATTGTAAGAAATTATGTTTTAATATAAATGCATAGTGAATGAATAGTAGAATTAGTAAATAGTCATTTTTGAAATGTTGTAAATTAACTTTAATTATTACAGGGAGAATGGGATATTCCAGACCCGGAAAAATGGACAAATGAAGAATTAGGAATCCCAGCAACTCTGCAAAATTAAATTTAAAAGAAAAAAGTTAATTGTTAACGGAAAACATTAAAAATTTTTGAAAAGCGCAACTCGCAAAAAACACATTTGTGAGATATATTGTGCTGTTTTATAGACCAAATAAATTGTAGTCTATTTATACGTATCAGTTGCATACAATAAATCATGTAAATAGTAAAATAAATGTGAAATTTCTGTTAATTCATCATATTTCTTTATTAAGTGATAAGTTTAAAATGAATAAAAAGTTTCTACGATACATCTCGGAATATTTACACTAAATTTCCATTAAATTAAATATTTATGCATTATTCGTCGTATTAGACTACTATTGATTAACTTTTTTATTTAATAAAAAAAACTTAGTAGTTACTTAAGATTATTTTTCAGTCGAATTCGCTGCTTCTCTTTTCTGCTAATAGAGCCTTCATTAGCTCTATCCTTTTTGCTCTTATATAGCTGAAAAATCACTTTAATGATATACAATTACAGTGAAAAATGTATAGAATTAGTTAGTTAAAATTATTGCATATAAAATTTAGATTGGACTATTTTGAATATTTCATTTAATATTAAAAAGATTATTTTAACCCTTTAACGTCTAGTGTATCTTATATGATACAAATGATACAATAACTTTTAATTAAAATTAAGAATTAATTTTGAATTTATTTCAAAATTCGTTTGCATTTATGTGTTCTTTAATGTTTACAGATTAAAAATCATAGATTATTAATGCGATTTTGTCTGAATTATAACAATTATTAACGTTTTGTTTAATGAAAAATCATGTCATTTAAAAAAATGTCAGGCATTAAAGGGTTAAATTATAAATATAATAATCACATTTTGAAGTAATATCAAACTATGTGCTTAGAAATATTTAAAATTGTACATTTCAAATTTTAATTTGAACATTTAAAAAAGTAATATAAGTACGAATATAAAATCTGAAGCAAAATATATTATATTGTCTTTGTTTAAAGTAAACTTGTATTATTTTAATGCTTTAACATTAACTTTTTAGCCTAATACTTATATTAATATATTCACATTTTACAATTTTATTTAAAAATTCTGAACTATTCATTTAAAATCTCATATATGTTATGATTGTATTAAATTAAAATGTATATTGATACAAACGAAAATCACAAATAACTCGAAACTAATTTGAAATAATATATATTTCAAATTAGTTTCGAGTTATAATTATTGTATATATTATACAATAATAAATAAATTTAAATTAGATCTTAAGTTTGATATTAAAAATTGTAACATTTGAACTGTTACATTACTATCACAACTATCTTTAATTTTAATTATAAAAAGTTTATTTAATTATTAAATGATATGTATGGATTCAAAAATCATTAAGTCCACTTAAATTTTAACAAAGTTTAATAATTAAATAATTTTATCTTCTAAATATTGAATGATAAAAAAATACAAATTTCATTACTTTAAAAATAAAATTTCACACGAACAATTATATTTTCTTTTGATAAATCAAAATTGTTCTGCATTCATTTTTATTATAGTTTTATAATATTTCTTCTGAATGGACATAACGATTTTTGAATGTAATTTAAATATTAAAGTGTCTCTAAAAATGCTGTTTATTATTTAACTTCATAACGTTTACAGAAAATCATGCCACAATTTTACAGAATCATCATAGTTATTTAACTTATTTATTCGATTTTTCTTAGTCTTAAACAATTTTCATATCTTTTAAGGTCAAATATGAATTTTCTCCTGTAAATATTTTAGACTTTCATTGCAGATTACAATTCTATCATATTCATATGAAAACGTTTCCGAACATTGTTAAATTAGTTTCAACTAATAATTGACAATAAAAAATGTTCTTCTAAATCATTTTTCGTGTAAGCAATTATTTAGAGACAATCTAATATTCATATTATTTAACATATCATTAATAAAAAAAGAAACATAAACTTATAAAAAAAAAGCTCCAATGAAGACTGTAACCGTTTTCACGGTTTATTAACAGTTTCCAATATTTCCAACCGTGCAATTTCACGCATTTGTTTCAGTCGTGTCAAGTCATCTGGTGTACACTGTTTTTTCTTTTCAAACCATTTGCGTACAATGTCAATGGACGACATAGCATCAAAAGCCGACGGTATTGCACCCTTTTTCGTGTCTTCCCTACTCGATCTCGAATTAAGTGAGCTTGCAAACGCATTTGTGTGGACCGCATCGATCATAATACTGTTATTATCCATACTCTTCATAACTATCTGCTGAACTGGTCCCGCGTCGGTCAATCTATCTTGTTCCGGTTCCTCTTCAGATTCAGGTTCCAATTGTCCATCCGAATATTCATCGAGAAAAACTGCATTTCTTTCCATCGAATAATCTTCTTCTTCATCCATAACTTCACTCTTCACTAAAGTATCATCTAAATCCAGTTCATCAATTTCTTCCTTAATCACCACAGCCGGCGTGTACTGATCAACTTCAACATTCGTTTGATTCGGATTCGACGAGCTTTCATAGTTATTTGCTAAAGGTTTTCGTCTTTTTCTCTCTTTGTTTTGTATTTGTGTTTCGTATTGTTTGATAGCTTCACGATGATCTCGCATCACTTCGTTGAGAATTTCCTCATCAGTTAAAACTTCCCATCCAGGTTGGTCACTTTCCTCTTCTATCCAATCTCTGGTATTATGTAAATTATATCGACTGCAACTTGGGAGTTTTCGCAAAAGTGGAACTAGTTTACTAATCAAAATATCCTCGTCGAATTTTACGTGTTCCTCTTCACGAACGATGACTTTTTGCCAAGCACTTTTTGCGTCCTTCTCCGAGATTTCGTTCCATGCATTCACGAGATATTTACAACACTCGGACAGGATTAAGCTGTTGCAGAAGTCTGTTGTATCGAGAGACTTCTTTGCCAGGAGTTTATTAATTAAGGTTGTTTTGTAGAGTGCTTTTAATTTTCGAACGATGCCTCGATTCAGGGGCTGTAGTTGTGGAGTGATTTCAAAATGCATTGGACGTACGTCGCAGATGTTGTCAACTTTATTTAATATCTGCGAAACAAAGTTTTGAGATAATATTTTATTATTATTCATATATTACTGTAGAATAGTTATATTATCTTTGAATTTTGAGTACTATTTTCTTTTGGTGTATTATAAAAACTGACTTAAGTTTTTGTAAGGAAAATACTAGTGCTAAATAAATCAAGTTAACTTTCCTTTATTTGTATGAACAATTTTGAAAATAATATATATCTTTTAAACAGTTCTCATAGAAATAAAAAACATAACTTAACATAATTTAACATAAAAATCCTTAATTGCAACTTACTTCAGCAGTCAAATGTGGCGGTGCACTATCAATAATTAATATACATCGATCATTATCATGCGCATGATACTCTTTGATTTGTGACAGATAAATGTCCTCATACCACTGGAGAAAGATTTCTTGATTCATTAGCCCGTCCTTCTGTGTTTTATAGACAAACGACGAGTTGTCAGATTGTTCCTGTAACTCATCAGTGCCAATTATAAGCAGAGGTAATTTGTGAGTACCGGTTGCATTACAGCAAACCATCACCGTAACAGTTTCAATATTTGCGGCAGGCGTTTTTCGTTTGTACAGAGATCGTTCTTTCGGAATAGATTTCCAAGCCAGTACCATCTCATCAGCATTATAAATATTATCTGGATCAATATTATGATCCTCAATTAATTTGATCAGTTCTTTGCAATAATTGACAGCTTCTTCATCATCAATATCAGATTTTTGATTAGGAAATTGACGAATTTTGTGACGCTCTTTGAATCGTTGCATCCAACCATTTCCAGCTCGAAAAGTGTCAATGCCGTTCATCTTTGCGTTTAATTCGGTTGCCTTTTCGCGCAATACGTGGACAGGGACGGCTTCGCCGAGACAACGCTTTTGTTTGTACCATTTGAAGATTGCTTTTTCAATTGCTGTATTGTCGAAAACTTTTCTTCGTGTTGGTTCACTGTCGCTCGTTTCATTATAGTTGATGTAATTTTCAATGTTTTTCCCGATTTTTGATATCGCCGCTCCAGATACGCCAAACTCTTGTGCTAAACGACCATTAGAGTAACCTGAAGCGAGGCGATCTATAATCATGATTCTTTCTTCAATTGATAAACGGCGCCGTCGTTTTTTTTGTTTTTCCATCTCGGGGTTTTCAGAATCAGACATGTTTGGTGCTGAAAATGACGATAATTTTTATTGTTAAGTAAAAAAATGTCAATTTCTGGCATGTGTATAAAAGTGTTTTTGTTAAAATAACTCGCTCGTTTTACTATTATTTAATATTTAATGTTGTCTCATTATATATTTATTGTTTATAATACTACAATCTGTTTACAAATCTTTAAAATAAAAAATATATATAAATTAATGAAAAAATGACTTTTTAATTCATTCACAAGAAACAAAATAATTTATTAAAATCATAGTAAAAAATAACGCATAATTTGGATATTATATAATAAAACATTTGTTGTATTTACAACATATGTGAAATAAACATGATTTCATATTTATTTCACATTTGGGTCATATTTATTTTTTATTAGCATGAAATAATTTATATTAATAAATTTTATGTAATTTTTTTAATTTAGGAACATTTTTGACCAAGTAATTTTTTGAAATTCAATAAATAAACAAATAGCAATGAATTATGAAAAAAATTAAAAACAGATGTATACAATTAAAAATAAATAATTATTAATTATAAATGTTAAAATTTGTTGCAATTAATTACTTACTTACAATTTGAAATTGTTCTTTATATATATAAAATAATACAAAAATATGTTTTAATTGCATAACCCTTTTTAATTCGATATAAAATAAATGTGCAATAAATGTGCAATAAATATGCAATAAATATGAAATCAATGTGAATTTAATATGAACAAAATATTAATCATATTTCGATTGTTGAAAACGTAAATTTCGTTACTTATATGAAATCCAAATGAAGTTAATATGATATCAATTTGAAATTATGAAATTCATTTTGAAATCTATTTGAATTCATTTAGAATTAAAAGATTAAAGGAAATACGAGGGAAATTTTGAAACATAAATGAATGAAAACTGAAGCATTTTTAAACATTTCTTGAATCTACATTAATTCAAAATGAATTTTTTCTGAAATTCTGGTTGTCCGGGAATGTATAAGTTTAAAGTATTCTTTTGGTTTTGAATTAGGTCCGTTTTGCCGCGAAAATAATCTAAATATAATTCTGATGTTGAATTTGATCTGTTTTGCCCCCAAAATAATTTAATTATTATTTAAAATTTGAGTTTGTTTTATTTTGCCGCCAAAATAATTTAATTATTAGTTTGATGTTAAATTTGGTCCCTTTTGCCGCAAAAATAATTTAATTATTATTTGGATTTTGAATTTGATCTATTTAGCCGCCAATATAATTTATTATTATGTTGATTTTTCATTTTGTCTATTTTCCCGCCAAAATAATTTAATTATTATTTTGATTTTGGTCTGTTTTGTGCCAAAATAATTTAATTATATTTTTGATGTTGAATTTGTTCTGTTTAATTTTCT
>JABFPJ010000805.1:0-32841 GCA_022817425.1 Gryon sp. ZL-2020 | reverse complement strand
CTTTTTGTGTGTTCTTGTAAAGTACAGGAAGAGTTCGCTTATGAAACGCTCGAATTGCATTTTCAGACATTTTAATCTTATTTTCATTCTGTGGTATTGGAGAAAATCAAGTGATCGATAAATTTCAGTCGTGTGCAGGAATAACATGATCCTAAAGGATTGCAAGATCGTATGTATGAAGCTGCTTCAAATGGATGGACTTGAAAAATATGGTGCATTCAAAAAATTAGACTTACAATATCTCTGCACGCATGCATTTGGAATTGTAATTTCATGGTGGAAACATTTTTATCAATCATGAGTGGTTTCACTTTTAGTATTTATTGGAAATTTTATTTTTCAGTTTTCAATATGAAATAACGTAATTTTTATTGTAAAAAAAGTTTACTGGAATGTTAAGTTAATTATCATTTGATATATACACGAAAAATATCCAAATATGTATTCAGGATATATATTCTACATTTTTTATTATATCCAAAATATATACAAGATCTTTGTAAGATATATATCCTATTTATATATAATTAAGATGTTTACATTTTCTCAGAATATAAAACTTCTCCATATATTTTATTCATACGTAAAATACATTATATATAATATATATGTTTAAAAGATATATAAAACATATAAATAATATATAATATATTTTGTTATATATATAGTACATATCTAAGAATATATCTCTACATAATTTGGATATATTTTCGATCGTATGGGAATCGTATTTCGAAATCCTAAAAATCGTATAATTGTCGAAAAGGAAGAATAATCCCTTTCTAAGAATATCTAACATTTGTTTCGACCAACTGTATATTTACCGAAAACAATCAGCTGTAAAACAATTACGATAAACATGTTTATACCATTCATCATGGATTCATTAGACCCAAATCTCACGGTGTCCATTTCAAAAAATGATTTTCAAAATGCAAAACCATTATCCCCGATGATCCAACGGTTCCAAAACAATCGTCATTCTCGCAACTACCAGTTCTAGTAGACAAAAAGCGAGCCGAAAAATGCACTTCGTCATTGTGAACGCAAAACAATCTGCGACCAGCAGCCAGCAACCGTCATAGAAAAACGATTAGTCTTTGATCCGGGTTTGCTCTGGGTATGAGTGGCGCACCGAAAGGCCAGGTCAAATGCGGGTCTGTTGCATTCGACGGACCTTCTATTCATATGCCCTTTCGACTGCACTTATAATCCAATATCGCGTCCGGGTCCATTGCACGTTCATCTTGGCTGAAAATAATTCCCCAAAAAAAAAAGTTGATATCCACCTTTCCTTCCCCTCCAGCGTGTCATCAGTCACGGCGACATAATACCGCGAGTTGCTTCGCTGGAAATGTTCGCTGGATATGTTATTCACAAGCCGCCACAAAGGCATGGAACATAACAAGAACCAAGTTACACCTGGTCCCATGTCTTCGCTGGCTTTTCATAATGCATTCCATTTTTAGGGACCATTCCATGAAGATATAATTGGCACACGGCATTGTGCTCGGGGCTTCATTCGATGCTCTTCAAATGCTTCTTATATATCTATACACGTCTGCTACCTGTGGGTTAGACATTATTATCCAACTTGGAGCTGTCGTTTTTATGATCTCGAGTGTTAGTTCTTACAATTTGACGTTCCATGTTACGCTATTGTTACAATAACATTTCGTTCCTCAAGTGGATTCGTCTTACCAGTTTTCAAGCGCTTTCGAATACATATATTGTCGAGATGTATAGTTACTTCGGCAGCAATGAAAAATGAATTTCGATGGCGCGAGCCATTGTACGATTTTGGCAGACCGTCGCTTGGCGCTGCCTCAATGCGACAGAGGGAAGCTCTTTTTCATCTGCATTTTAATGAATAGACCAGAGTCACTCGTCGCGAGTTTTTTTTTTTTTCCTTTTTTTGAATCTTTGTACGATTTACAGGCTTTTGGGATTAATGGACAGAAGATTATTTGAAAATGTGCAGAATGCTTTTTAATATGGTATATGTCGAGGGATGTGCACCTTTATTCCCCAATCAAAATAGATCTCGCTTATTTTATTCGCCAATTGATAATACGTCGTTTATTAATAAATGACACTTCACTGATTTTTTTTCAGCGCTTTAGTTTTTTTTGTCCTTTTTTTCGTGTATTTTGAAATTGATTTTTAAGTTGTGCAATATTTTTTGAATTTAATTTATATTACACAACAAAATAGTTTAATTAACTATCTAATTTAAATAGTAAAAATAACTATTTTTATTTTGATTACTTTGTTTATTTACTTTGCTACTTGTTTACTTTTCTTTGTTTACATCGCATTATTTACGTTGCTTTATTTACTTGACCTTGTTTACTTTGCCTTAATTACTTTGTTCTGCTAGTTTGTTTACATTGCTTCTGTTACTTTGTTTATTTACTTTGCGATTCATGTACGCTGCTTTGATTATTTGTTTTGTTGACATCGCAATTCTTATTTCACTTTATTTGACTTTGTTTACTTTGCTTTAATTACTTTGTTCTGCAAGCTTGTTTACATTGTTTCTGTCACTTTGTTGATATATGTTGTTTTGATTACTATTTTTGTTTACATCGCAATTTTTATTTTGCTTTATTTACTTTGTTTTGATTATATTTCTTTGTTTACAACGCATTATTTATTTGAGTTTGTTTATTTTGCTTTAATTACTTTTATTTTTTTTTTTAATTATTTGTGCTTTATTGACTTCATTTTATTTACACTCACTATATTATTAACTTTGCTTTGCAATTATCTAGATAACTATTCAGATAACAACTTTGACTATTCATTACTCTCACTGTGTAATAAAATCTTTTATATATTTTCTACTTTTGAATAAATTTGCATTACAAAAATCAAAAAGCCGATTTTCATACGAAGAGAATGAAATATAAAATATGAATAGTTAACGTGATAATTATATAAACATAACAAAAAAAAATTGAAAAAACATAATTCAACTTGTTTCTAAAGCCTTATATAAGCACACTTTGAAAATATTAAGCAATAAGAAATTTCTAAAATACCTTATTGCACATTACACTCAAATCAAAACCGCGTTTAGTCTGAAGTCATATTTCATTCGTCAGGTATAATTAAATTATTATTTAAACTCATAGTCAGACTATCGCAATGTAAAGTATATACTTAAAACCAATACTTCAATAAATCATTAAAACAAATATCCTCTTCATATAATTTGAACAATTATGTACACCGACTAAATTGAAGTACGTATTCTTGCATTACTTTTAGCGGTATTCAAGTGAAACCGAAAGTATACTCAACTTATTATTATTCCCTTTTTTTCACATAATACAAACCAATGAATTCATAAATGTTAAATCTCTTGCATTTCGAACGTTATTTGAATAATTTAAAATTACACTCATCCGTATAATTATTCCGAATAACTGCAAATTTGATCCGACAAAATACACGACTAAATTGTTTTAATTACAAATAAAAAGCGCACGATTCGTACACACAATTTCAAATTATTTTTAATTATATGCAAAATTCGAATTAATCATTCGATCGGATAAAATCGGCATAAAACTCCCACGTTGAAATCCATATTGAACCCATACCTGTCCATACATTTATGTAATTTGGAATTGATTGTGATTTAAGCGAAATTCCAACGATTATGATTTTGTATGAAAATACTTTTGCATACTTCAAACTTCATATCCAGGCAAAATGTCGCATCACGGCATAATAACCCAATAACCTCCCTCGGTACTGGCTTTACGGTTTACACGTGTAGAGACAGACATTACGCACCATGTGCACGTAGTAAAGCAACCCCTTTTGTTCGCACTAAACTACTTCAAACCACAGTTTCGCACGAGTTTGTCTACGTATTATACTTGTACATAACGCAATATTCCTTAAGCATATTACACTTTACGTGTGTGCATATAATCCACTGACATAGTTACAAGTGTTTAGGTCACTTTTTCTCACTTTAAGATACGTGACGTAAATTTCATTATGCAACCACAAATTGAAAGATTAAATGTATTAAGGTTAACTTTTTGGGTGGAAAAAGTTTTTTTATGTCATAATTTTCCTAAGCAAAAACAAAAACACATTGTTTATATATAAATTATATATATTTTTTATATTTCATATATTTTTTTAGAAAATTTATAGAAATTTTGAAAAAAAAGTTATTTTTTAAAATGTGTCAGAAAAGAACTAATTTTTTGAATCTTCTATAATAAATTAGGTTTTATGGTGTAAATAATTCGCTACAAAGGTTTAAAAATGTTTTTAATATTTCTATTCTATTTCATTAATATATTTTTAATATATTAATGTTTATTATATTTATGTATTCTTGAAAATATATTTTTTAGAGGTATCAATTCAACTTAAAATATTTTTCTTAATTATAATATTAAATAGAATAGAATTATTTAATATAAAGAAAAATGAATTTTCGTTGCATGCAATATTGCAATTGAAATCGATACACTTGTTTCGGATTTGATGGCTTCTTCGTTTCAATTTTACATCGCTTTTGAGATGAATCGCGAACGCGTGAGTACAGGAAGCCGTATTACCCTTTCCCGTGGATGACTCGATTTAGCTCTCGTACGCATTGTCGACTATTTAACACGAAACTTTGTCGAGATACGAGAAACAACGCCAAAGCCCGTATTACCCTCATCGAGCGATTTTGCCGAAATTGCAATTTATGATGCGTGAAATGACGTTCCAACTGCGTTTCTTTTATCCACATGTAATTAGTCGACGCTCAAATTCGAAGATTTTCAAATTACTTACACTCTATTAACATCCTTCATATATTCAATTTTCATCATGAAAAATTAAAATTCAATTAATAAAATAATATTTATTATCGCTGATAAAATGAAACATTCGAATAATCAAATATCAATAGCATAAAAGCAACCGATAACTGCACTTCTTCTGCAAAATTGTGCGTCTAAAAAACAGTTCTCCGAGTAAAAAATGCACATATTTGCTGTACAAACAGTGCGAATTGATATGTCTGTGCGTTTCTCGTGCAATTTCTTTCTGAATGCGAAAGTTTCGCGCTGAAAAACATTATTTATAAAACATCGTTGTTATGACGAGGGACGCTTATTATAACAGCGTTATTTAATCGCAATTTTTTTTCAAAAAATAAAAAAAAATAACGTCGACTTTCAAGCGTCTGCTTCTCGTCAATGTTACTTTATCTGCACTCGCGTTATTTGCAAAACAAACTCGACTAATTCCGCGCTCGCGACGTCGCGCGATAAAAAGACAGAAGAAGTGTATATTCGATGAACCACAATCGGCAAACTAGTTTTAATTAAAATAAACGACACGGGTATTGACGTGAGACACGAAACTAGTTATTTACCGTTGCTTTTGAATTAAGCGCCTTTTTTTAAAAAAATGGAACTTAATCCTTTTTGTTTTGTTTTTACTTTTTGATTTCGTTTTAATTTTAATTTATTATTAAACACCGTCTCATGAAACTTTATTTGCAATTTGTGTCTCTATTTGCTCTTTACAAAGTCAAGTAATTGGCATTAATTATAAAATGTTAAATTAATGGCATCTTGACAGGAAATCGTTCGAATATCGATTTGGCCTTGATAAACACCTGTAATCAACCTTAACAGAACACAACATATGAAATGATGCATGAATCAAATTATTGTTGAATTTCAATTTTTACATAGAAAATGACATCAAATTACAGAAAAGAGAAAACAAAAAAGGGGGAGAAAAATGAGTTTCGTTAACGTTTAATTAATATTTAAATGAAATTGAATTAAATGTAATTAAAATTCTCTTATTGTGAAATTTGTATAAAATGATAAACAAGAAGTAAACTTTTACACTCGCTGATTTACATTCATATTCAACGTACTTTAGATCATATTTGCATATTTGATTTTATATATAAAAAAAGGAGTCTCATGTAACGTGTATATACGTTACATGAGAAATCCATTAAAAATATAATTTCAATTTTTGTGTATCACGCAATCGACATATATTCTGTTACATTTTTCAGTCGAAAGAAATAGGTTTATGATTAAAGCAATTTCATCAAAAAGAGTAAATACAGTTTAGCGATACGTCAAAGTCGACAACCGGATATTCGAAACTCTTCATTTGATCTATTTTTCGAAATGTTTATACACTGATAAAAGGTATTTTAAGGAAACATAGCATTGGAAAATGTTTCATTCAATTATTTATCAATATCAATATCTCTTTAATATCATTTTTCTTGTTTCAGGTAAGTTTTCCATGACTTTTCCCAAGCACTGATCGTAAGTAAAATTCAATTGTAATTTCATTTAAGATAATTAAAATGAACAAATTTTTTACAAAATACAAATTTTGTAAATTTTTACATTTTTTTGTAAATTTTTTAATTAAAAAAAGTTTATAATAAATAAACAATAGGTTATTTTTGAAATATAAAAAATTCAATTTTTGGTCAAAATTCACTGGATGGTCCCCTTAATTATACCTTTAATACTCAAAATCAAATAAAATAAAAAAAAATCAATTACAAAAATTCTATGACGCAAATAATTACAAAAATGCAATTCAAACTGTCAAAAAAGCAATAAAAAATGGTCAGAAATTTAATTTTCGGCCAAAATTTACTAGACGATCCCCTTAATTATACCTTCAATACTTAAAAACAAAGGAAATTTACAAAAAAAATTAACAAAAATCCTATGACGCAAATAATTGCAAAAATGTGAGCAAAAAGGAGTTGATGATTTGCGAAGAATAAAAGTGTATCTTCGAAACGGGAATGCGAGTCGTTGATTGTGGTGACGGGACGCAAGTCGAATACGAACTGCAAAAAAAAAAAAAAAAAAAAAAAAAAAAGCGGCGAAAGATTTCGGCGGAAAAAGTGTTGATTGAAGCCCAAGGGAGAAGAGACGCAGTGATCTCTTTGTCTCGCTCTTTTGGGATTCTCGGCGGATCCGATGAGACGCTCGAACTGCGCGCCATTTCCAAGCTTCATCTGACATGACGCTGTCGCTTTCGGTGAGACTTCCTGCCATGCTTTGAACCCGATGAAGGACGAACTTGGCTAGAGATACGCCTTATAATGCCGAACAAAATACACTCAAGAGCAATGTACTGCCTTGCAGCTATATTTCCGAAATTGTGTGTACATCAAATTGATGCGTGAAATATTACATTCGTCCATGAAAGACGCGCACGTAATAACGCATTTTCTGCCCTGCTGACTGTTATGTCAGTTTTTTAATCATTTTTCAATTTTATAATGATTTAAATTAAAACTTTCTTTTTATTTAATATTAATATTCATTGAAATTAAATTTAAATTTCATAAATTTATTTAAAAAAGTTTATAATTTTTTATAAAATAAAACTGTTTGTTTAAGATTGTTTGTAAAACTGATTTTACGATCTCACTTAATGCAAAATTAAGTCCCATTTAGTATAAATAAGGATTCTAAATACTTGCAATTTTGTTCCATAAAAACATCCAATTGTGAAATTGGTCTGATTCAGTAGCTAATCAGAAAACGTTATTATATGTCTGGCATTAATAATACCGAGGCTTGGCATTTGTACTGCCAATCACGACGATTTGTATTTTATGATATCAAATTATTTTATGATACCAGGCGTTGCAAAAAAAACCTATAGCGTCGATTAGCCAAATGAAAGGTTATAGTGGATAATAACGTCAATTAAATAAATCAGTTTTCGCTTACAAATTTACAATAAAAAATTAATCACATTTATTTGCTTTTAAACTCACTTGCTTTTGAGTTACGCAGTTTCATAATGAGCAATTAAGTTAAGTCGAATTGTATCAAAACTAGCGCGGGGTTTGTTTCTCAAAGTTATTATTAGTAAAGCTGCAAATTAACTTTAACATCTTACCACAATTCTATTCATCGAAATAATGATGAAAATTGAATTTATAGATCAAATGTTCAGTTAAATATTATACTTAATTTTTAATTTTAATAGTTTTGATGATAAAATTTTTTTTATTTTGCAAAAAAAATATTAACTGTAGTTTGTATGTTTTTTAATATTAACAATATATATTCAATTAATTTATTAATCATTAATATTATAAATAATAATTAATTTAAACAATAATAATAATTTACTATTAACAATAACAATTGTCTAAAATTAAAAATTGTAACTTTTACTAAAAAAAAACTTTAAATGTAAATATAAAACAGCAGTTTTTTGTATATTAAATTTTGAAAATAAATGATTAAATATTTCAACTAAATTTCCCTATATATCCAACGAATAAATTGTCTATTGAACTAAATTAGCGTTAGCAATAAAGCTGCATTGAATGCGTGATTGTCTGGTTGGCATTAGCGCGGACCATTTGGCATACAACTTCATTTTGCTATTGTGGTTGAGCACTGCGTCATCTTCTAGTAAACAATTGGCATGTACAGAATTTCCCTACGCTGTCGACATTGGTTGGGGCTTCATTTACAATCGCAACGAGCAGCGTGCAAACTCATCAGAAGAAAGATCTAAAGAAACAGAGTCGGGACTAAAGGAAAGAGGCCCCGAACCGAGAGAGAAGAAGAGTGAACAAGAGCGAGACGAAGATAGTCCGGTGAAGAGAGAAAGAAAGAGTAAAAGGTGGATCCAAAGGAATGGAAGATATGGCCGTGACCGTGTGGTATGTCTGGAATGTGGCCCGTCACACGGCGCTGTAAAATCCAGTCAGTACTTTCGATCCACTTGGATTCTCCTTTCCTTGGAACTCGAGATTGCTTCGACGGATCCCAAAGAAGAGTACGATCCCAAAAGACACCTGGCTTCGTCCACTCGCGCCCTCTGTCGGAAATGGACAAAAAAAGTGGCGGAGGAGGGGGGGGGGGGTTAGGCAAAAAACAAAAGGATCAAAAATCGGCGCAGGGATTCTTCTTTGATTAGACAGGTGTACCAACCCAACGAAGATGGTGCAATCGATTTCTTAGTTTTGTCTCGTCTTGTTCTGCTTTTCTCGTCGAACCACAAAATTAATCACCAAGTCCGGTGACACCTGCGCTTACCAAAAGAAACTCGTACCGCGATGCACGGGGTGTCCAAAAATTATTCATTTATTGAAACAGGTGATTTGTAAGTTCACTCGAAACAGTTTTCGAGTTCGCAGATATGCGACAATACAAACCAAAAAGCTTATACGAATTTATGATGTTACATTCTACATGCGAAATTAGATCAACATCTGTTGCCTCGGACGTATTTTTATTTCTTCTTTTTTTTTCCTCTTCTTTCTTGCTTCTTTCAGTCAGATATTACTTAAGCTTTGAGATATTCAGCAGTTATTAGGAAACTTGTTTCAGTTGACTAATCAGAATTTCTTTTCTTAATTAATTTACATGTTTTTTTGGATTCTAATTAGTCATGAATTTATTAATTAGTTAAGTCTTTTTTTACTTTTTTTTTTTAGGGAACTGCTAACGATATCTTTAAATAGATATGGTCTACTTTAATCTGCTTTTTTCTTTAGTTGTTTAATCTGTTACTGTCACAACAAAATTAATCACCGAATGTAAAATTCAAACCTCGTCAAACGTGAAAATATTTCATCTTTGCTCAAACCTGTCTCCAGCAAATAAAGTACATCTCAAAATTCAGAAACAATGTCCCTTTTTGACCGTAAATTAAAAGACAAGTTTATAAAAAAAATGCTCAACTTTATTAAGACCAGTCAAAAACTTATTATTTTAAATGAACTAATTTCTTGATCACAAACTGAATTCATTTGCAACACTGAATCCATTAGTGTTCACTTGAATATCCTCGCAAATCAATTTGCGCATTTTTTTAAATGAAACTCCTTTTTATTCCTTCGTCAAACAGTCGAAAATACGATAAGTGAGTCCGTTAGATGTCTATGAATTCATAATGCGTTCGAGTGATTTCCCTCTATTACAAATCAAATTCATGTCACGTACAGTCCGTGTCGGCGTACGTATAAATAAATCAATCCTCATAAAGTTTTCATTTTCCTTCTTTTTTTTCTTCGCCAAATCATATCAAATACGAAATTTGACGCAAATATTTAGTTTGCCTTTTGCAAATGCAATTTAATCGCTTTGACTTTTTCCAACTGACCTACAGAGATTAATTTCAAATTTGAAATTTTGGATAAACAATAATTACAAAATGAACAAGGCATAAAAGACGCGGCAATGGAGATTATATCTTCAACGGTGCTCAGAGAGAGAGAGAGAGAAAAAACATTTTTCGAATGCATATTCGGGATATTTCGCAAAGAAGATTGCAGAAAAGAAGTGAAGTGAAGGTAAAAAAAGGAATCGCAAATATAAAAGAAACAAAAGCAAAGACGAGAGTGGAATCTCGCACCTGCCGCGATATACACGGCAGCACGCCGATCGACGAAACGACGCGCATACAAAAGCCAAGAGCATCTCTTTCGCGAACGTTTTTGATCCCCCTCTGGAGAAACGGAAAGCTAGGGAGTTTCGGATTTATTGGAGCTTTTTTTTTTTTTTTTTTTTTTTTTTTTTTTTTTGTTAACTCTTCCCTTTGCCAGAGTTACGACTGCTGTGCCAATTTTAAGCTCGTTTGAAAAATCCTGTTCGAGTGTATAGGTAATAGTGACTGACATTAAGAGTCTCCAGCACGTGTCGCACTACAGCTGTATCTCCACTTCATTTAATGACATGATGAATCATTTTTCAACAACAATTTCTCTTGCATGTAAAGATATCAAATTAAATGCTTTCAGCTAAACAATAAGTTTTCATTTTCTTTTCCGGGCTTGAGTTTATTGAATGGCGAACATAAGAGGGCGATTTCAGAACCAATATTTATTTAATATCTTTTGAAATTTTCGTTTTCTCATATGTGGATATGGAAAACACTTATTTTTCTGTCTTAAAAAGTGGAATGAAAGTGGCACTTTCACACTCAAGGGAAGGAAAATATTGTCGTTTTTTAAATGACATAATTAAACGTTACTTTATCTCCCGAGGGATATAAAGTTATTTTTTATTGTAGGGTAGAAAAAATGTCATATTTCTTCCCTGAAAAGTAGGACACAAGTGGCGTTTCTCTCACTAGGGATGGAAACTAATTTTCTAGTCTTACTGTCTATCCCTAGGGAGGAAAAGTGAACTTCCACTATGTCAGTTAAGAAACGAAATATAATTTTCCTCCCAAGGGAAGGAAAATATTTTTATTTTTTAAATGACATAATAAAACAATACTTCATTTCCCGAGGGATAGAAAAAGTTATTTTCTGTCCTGAATTAGAAAAAGTTCCATATTTCTTCCCCGAAAAGTGGGATAAAAGTGGCACTTTCATTCTCTAGAGATTAAGTTAAAGAGTTAAAAAATCTTGTTTTCAATTATTCAAGTTATAAAACCATTTTGCCTCCCGAGAAAGAGAAAGTGCCACTTTTGAGGGAAGAAAACACGTGCTTTCTTCCCTCGTGTGAGAAAAAATTATTTTCCCTCCCTCGGGAGAAAAATTCTTCTTTTATCCGAATTTTCGAAACAGAAAAAGAATTGCTTTTTTTGATTCTTTATTTCTGCCATAAAATATATGTTTATACGCGATTATAAATGTAGATTAATATAACGCTTGTCGTCAATAACGATGACATAACTTTGCCGCGACATAAGATTATTCCATGTATAAAATAAATATTTTAATTATGCGCGGTCTTTTCAAACGACAAAAAATTGTTTTCCCTTGAAATTGTTCAATTACATATCCTAGACGTGTAATGGCTTAAGCTTTTATTTCCTGTAAATTGCCAACGACGAACAAAAAAAAGACCTGTTTTTCTCATTACTTCAATATCCCGTGCGATCAAGTTTGCCATCCACTTTGAGTCTACATGCAAATCACCTTTGGATACAAATTTTATACCATCAATATAAGCCTTCGCAGTTCTCGTATCTTCGGCCTTTGCGAACAATTATAATCGCGCGGAATATCGTTTTTTTTTCTTTGGCCTTTTTCGCTAAATACGCGACGAAAAATACCGATAAAATGCTTAGTTAATTACAATTTGATTGATTATCGGAATATAAATTGACGATAAGTGCACCGGCACTTGTAAACTTTGTGCATTAAATTGTCACAATTTGCGTGCAGAATTCCGTATCCTCCGGGCGATTCTAGGATGAGACAAGTCCTTTTGATGGCTCCTGTATGGATAACATTAATATATAAAAATATATGTATATATATATGTATATATGTATTTATAGATGAACAAAATGAAGAAATGCTTAGCGACTTTGCGCACGCATATAATGTCGGATTTAACCGCGAGATGATATGAGACTTTACGGACACATCATGGGACCTGTCTGCGCCGTCAGATAAGCTGAATGAGCGCCGAGAAGTTCCCATTTACGTCGCCGCATGAGTCACGAAAAATACGATGTAATCTCCGTAGGCGTTTTTACGATATTAACCACTCAATAATTCACCAAACACTTTCGTTAATGATTATGTAAGACCGATCCTCATATATGCCCGGCTCATTCATAATAGAATGTGTCAAAAGTTCTATTCCTTTTGTAAATGAAAAATGAAATTCAACTAAATACACTAAATTGTATCAAATACGATTATTTTATTTTTAATTAATTTTAATGTATTTATAGTTCAGAAATTGTAATTAATGATTTATATAATTAATGAAAAACGAAAATGTAGATAATCAAAAACAAGAAAATTGATGATTCAAATTAATTTTCGTCTTTGAAAACATCTGAAATATATGAATTAAGGACTAATTTGAACCTTGCCGGGGATTTAGTAATAATGTACTTTTATCATGAATAAGATTTTCTGATTGTTCGTGCAAAATGAAATAGTAAATTCCGGTAATTTATCATGTTAAATATCTACATTGAATTACAGTATTAATTAACTTTTCTCGCTGCAAAACCAATTTCTACGACGTACAAAACAATAATTTGTCCATTTTCATATTAAATATGTTTTCATCAGCAATTTGCCTGAAAATCCCATAATGTTTATTTAACAAAAATTTAATGTAACAAAGTTATATTTATAACAGTAAAACAATTATTTACAATATTATTAATTATTTCTTATCATCGAAAAGCTTTTTCGTTTCATAAATTATGTCTGTTTCTTTATTCTTTCATATAAGCTCGGCAAGATAAATTGAGAGTTTATCAATTAAGCTTTTACGGGATACAGTCAGGGCAATTATTTAATTCGTTTTCAATGGTATTAACGAACAAATCAGGATTTATATATTAAAGCTAACTGAAGAAATATTCAGTCAAAGAAATTTTTCATTTATTGAAATTTCATTTAGTTCATTTTTTGTATGTTTTTAATATTTTCTTATTTTAGCGCTGATATTCTTATCAGAGCTAAAAAAGTATATTTCAATGTTATTTGTTAAACCATAATGAAATAATGACTTTCACTAATTTTGCGTGTATAAATAATTATGATGACATCAATCACTCGGTTAATACACAATTTGCGGTACCACAAGACTGTCAATTAATGAGTGACGTCTAATATACTGCTAAAACAAGTGCCCATCGCATATTATATAATATCGTGATTATGCGATAAATTCAAAACGCAATTACTAAGCCATAACATTTCAAAAACATCAATTACACTAACAATAATATCGTCAAATTGATAAACCGCAAAATTGATCCAAATTAATTTACGTGATTGCAATTTGCAAGACGCAATGTGTCAATGCAATGCAACAATTAAATGCATCATTCAACTTAACGAATTTCATTTGCAACATTAACGAACTGAATGTTGCAATGCTCCAGTGAATTACAGTAATTTACTGTAATTCATTATTATTATTATTATTATTATTATTTGTATTAATAAAACAAATTGTGTTTATAAATAATGTACTCCCACGATTGAAATGCATAACTGAAGAAGAAGTTGCAATAAATTTTGTTGCCACTTTAAAAATACATAAATATAAAAGGAAATGTATCTGGATCCGGTTGTTTTGCCGCGCGCGCATACATGATAAACAAAAAGTCGCATATCACGTAGAAAATCCAGCGATGTCGGGATATAAGCTCTTCCGCTGATTGTGCGACGTGCGTAAGTGCACATAAACTTGTCTCATACAAGCGCGCCAAATGTTCGTGGCATTTAAGTGGCGCGAGAGGCTTTTCCCAGCCGCGCGTTTCTGTAAACATCGGTTAAGCTTACCTCGACGAACCGAATTTGTCATTGTCGCTTCCGATTTCACGGCTATACGTATAACCCTCGTTAAATGCGTTTCATTGATCGTGTCAGTCTTCCCTCAAATCTCTTTATTATCCAAATAAAAAAAAAAGCCGACAGTGTTTGGTCGCTGAATTTCGAAAATTGATTTCAAAAAAGCAAATAGCTACGAAATTATAAAAGACAACATTTTGTAAAAAAAAATGTAATAAGTTTACTTTTACTTAATTTGATAAAAATTTTCAAAGTTATTTAACTATTACAGTACGCTTCCTGAAAAGTTGTAGAAAAGGCAGCTATTCCATGGCCTTTTCATGGCCATTTCATGACCCTTCCACTTCTATGACCTTTTCATAGCCTTTCTATGCCCTTTTTCAAGCCCTTCTATGCTCTTTTGATGGCCTTTTCATGACCTTTTCATAGCCCTTCAATGACCTTTTTTTAGCCCTTCCAGGGTCTTTTGATGGTCTTTTCATAGCCTTTCGAAAACCTATTCATGGCCCTTACATGGCTTTTCCATAACCTTTTCATAAGGGCCTTACATGGCCCTTCTATGACCCTTTTCTATTATGTTCAAAATTCTTTTCAACATAAAATGAAAAAATAAATTTGGTACAAATTATCAAAATGTAAAAAAATACTATTATGATAAAATATAAAATAAAAATCATTTTAAGTGATAAAAAGTTGTAATGAAATTAAATCTAAAGCGGCGGTGTGATTGTAGTTGTAATGAATATATATAAACACGCTCAAACAACAAGAACTGTTCGACTGGGTAATTTCATGGTTTGCGGTCTTGGGGTCAAGTCCAGAGGCCTGCAGGGACCGGGATATTTTAATTACGTCCCTCCTCCATCCATAACGACCGGGCCACCTCGACGTATAATTGCCGTCGTGCCTCATAACTTAGTGACTCACACAATGTCCTGGATCAACCGACCCATGATTTTTCATTCATACACACTTTTTGTCAATATTCAAATTCGGTCAAGATGTTCTTCTCATTTTATCAATTGAAATCTAACAGCTGATTCAAGTTGGGGAAAATGTCAGAATATATTCAAATTCATTGTTCAAATTTGCATATATTTCAAGAATAATTTCGAGTATCATTTCCGGTCCGAAATTTAGCTTTGAATATAAATTTCGACTGAACTTTAAAGTTATCATACAAATTTCGGAAACCGTAACTTATATGGTTAATTACTTTCTTCAGTGAACAATATTGCAAGTTATGACTTTGCAACTGAGAATCCTTTCGTAATGCCTCCGTAGTCCTGCGGTTCTATCAGATTCACATTTTGGTCAATAAACGTCCATTTAAACATTCAAATTTATATAATTTTGCATTTCAACAATTATTGAATATTGATAAATATTAAATATATTTGAATTATTCAACATTAATCATCAACTTTGTTAACTCGACAACTTAATTTTTTTATACAAAAATAAAATTACGATTAACAATTGTTAATATTAAAATTATATTAAGACATAATAATCAAACGATTATAAATAAACCCGTAAAAGAAAAAGTCGAATAAATAATGGGCTGCGGGATAAAGAAAATGAAAACTGTAAGCAAATAATGTTCAACTCGTAATCGATTGGTTACAATACACTTAATATTGTTCTCTCGTAAAGTTTACTTTGCTCATTGATAATTATAACAAAAAGTGTCTGCTGGATACTACGAAAAATATACCAATGGTAATTGAGCATGCGCTGTCTGCGTATCAATTGCCAGCGAGTCTCAATAAACTAGTTGCACTGCGTGGCTAGTTTTTCTGCACTGACAATGTCACATGAAAAAGTTTATAAAGATTATAAACTTATGTGACAAATGTCAGCTTTACATTAAAGTGCAATCATTCAACGCGCTTACAATTTTTATACAGAAATTCAATGTTAAAAAAATATATTTTTAGGAGATAATTAAAAAAAAATTTAAATATAAAAATTCACAGGGATTTCATAAGGATTTCATAGGGATTTCAAAAAGATACCATATTCACCCGGGTGAAACCGGCAATTTAAAAAATAAAATTGATATTTATATTCAAAAACCATTAATATCATTATTGATTATTGGAAGCATAAATACCGATCGATAAAATCGCATAATTCAAAATCGCGAAAAAATCGTCAGACTAACAGTTCAGCATTTGAAGAAAGACTTAACTCTAATTTGAATCGATCAATTTTTTGCACATCGCCGAAGAGGTCAAGCGATATGAGCGATATCTATTAGCAGTGAATCAAATCGCCGCGGGAAAATAAACAAACAGTAGCCGAGCGCATGTCCGAGCAAAGTTTATTAGGATGATTCGACGTGGTTGATTTCATCGGCAGATGGTGACTTTGGGGATCGCGTGCAGTCTCACCAAAGTATCCGTCCGGGATATACTTTGAGCGTTCATCTCGTCTGGCTCAACCAGTTTATCTTTCTCTCTCTTATTTTTTTTTCTCTCTCTCTCTCTCTCTCTTTCGTTTTCTCTCGTCACGCAAGTCAAAAACGATATTACCGCAGCGGCCCAAACTATAAGGCACATTCTGTATCCGCGCAGAACTTGCATTGAAATTACCCTCAACCGATCTCGTGACCGATTTCTATATTGATATGCATATTACGTTAGGATTGCGCACAAATTTGAAGTTAAACCAACCGAAAATAACATTATTTATATAATTACATGTCAACGACGCAAATATTTCAATACTCAGAAAGAGTCAAATATTTGCGAACATCGAGTGTAATTGAAACAATATATTACAACCCGATTTTTCGACCAAATTGGAAGCTACTTAAGTGATTATCGAAAAAAAGTAAAGATAAACGCTGAAATCTGCATTCTTTCGTGACTTTAATTTCCGCGAGTGTACTGTTTAATATTGACTCCCCATCAATCTTTACCAGCCAGACTTTAAATGCCCCTGAAGATATGTTTCTGTTTAAATGAAATGTCAGCCAAATTTACGAGACTCTGCTATTCCGACCCTCGTCGGCCTTTTTTTCGGCTTAGATGAAAATCTCTCTCGGTCAAGCCCGAAAAATCCATTGCGAGTACACATTTTGCGATTACCTTTATGATATTACATAGAATAAGGAACAAAAAAAGTCGTTTTCATAAAAGAAGCAGGTCTTACGATTCGATCAAAACAGATCACAGATTAACTCGCTCGATATCTCCGCATCATATCTCCGTTCGCAACTAAATCAAAACAGACACAAAGCTGAGTTCCTCAAACCCCCATATCCAATTGCGAATGAGACGAATATATATTTATATATATGTATATATATGTATATATATATATATTGTATATACATGTAAGGTTGAAAAATGTGCAAGGCTGGTATTTGAAACGCAATTTGAATGATCGCCAAAATTGCGGTAAAAATGTTACGATAAGCGGTTCGATCGATGCAGATTTTGCGTCAGGGAATGTCTGTGGTTCGCGTAAAAAAAGCATGTGCAAGTCGGTGCAGAGAAAACGAGAGAGAGAGAGATAGAAAAAATAAAAAGAGAGAGAAGTATGGGAGAAAAAAAGTGAATAAACGAGTAGTCGAGCGCTTCGTCCGTCAGTTTCATTCACCTTTGCATCGTAGGGACGGAATTGAAAACGGCTCCAACGTAATCGCGCAGTGCGCACAAAGTCGCAATCTTTTTGTTAAGTCATTCGCGATATGCCGCGGCGGCGGAGCCATACAGCGAAGGTCGTAGGGTTTTGCTTGCGTGCATTCGCACACACAGTGCAAATGCATGAGGCCCGTGAATGTGTAATAAGCACTCAGCCGGCAACCCTTTTGCCTCGTGTCTGCGCGATGCTGCTGCTGCCGCTGCTGTTGCCTGTTGCCTCACTGCCAGATTGCTGCAACTTACTGCGCTGCCAAAGGTCCGGCCAACCTACGCTACGCTCTCTCAGCATTTTATCCACTTGTGTATTTCGTTTTCATCTTTTAATAATCATCCACTCTTACGTCATTTCACTTATTTGACATTCACTCTCGTTATTTCTTTTTTTTTTTTTTTTTTTTTTTTTGCAACAGCAGCAGCAAGCATTATCCTTTTCAGTCATTCGCATGCGAATTTCGGACAAACAAATTGCTTCATTACTTGCAGATCCTCAAGCATGTTTGGGAACAAATCGTGCATGGGGTGATGTTGAACTTTGGTTTCCAATGGGTTTTATGTAGGAAGGTAGTTCTATGTAGTAGAGGAGATCTTAGTACATTACACTTTTAACTTTACTATTTATTTCAAATTCATCCTTTAGAAATAATGATATTTATTATTCTTAGTCGAAATCGTCATGTAAGTGCGGTTTGAAAATAATGTAAAAACGAAAAGTGAAGTAAACAATACAATGTAAACACAACCATGTTGATATAGGAAAGTAAACAAAGCAAAGTAAAAAGTGAAATAAACAATGCAATGTATATAAAACAGTGTAAACACAGCAATGTAAACAAAGCAGTATAATTAAAGCAATGTTCAGAGAGGAAAGTAAAAAAGTGAAATAAACAATAAAATGTAAATAAAAAATGTAAACACAGCAATGTAAACAAAGCATCATAAACAAAGCAATTTAAAAAATGCTATGTAAACAGAACAATGTCAATAAAGCAATATAAACAAGACAAAGTAAAAAAGAGAAATACACAATGCAATGTAAACACAACAATGTATACAATGCAATATAAATAAAGCAATGTAAACATTGTAATATAAACAAAGCAATGTAAACAATGCAAAGTAATTAAAGCTGAAATAAAATTTCATTTTATTTTACAAAATACTTCATCTAATTAATCGTACTATTTTCGTTAAACGTAATAGTAAAAAGGAAACGTCGACGACGAACAATCAAAGGGTGCGCCTGAAGACAATAACGCAAGCACCGTGAATCACACAGAGAGACGTGAGAGAGCAAATGAACACATAAGGATGGGTACCGAGCGACAGTTGTCGCGACACAGAAATGACAGTCTTGTAAATGAGACACGTGACTGTTCGCGGATGCGTGACAGGGAGCTTGTGAAAACATACCAGATTTCATCGATAAACCCATACGACTTTGGCTCAAAGAAACAAGCGTGGATGAATTATCGTCAGACACTCAATTTAAACTCCGACGCTCAAATAAATCAACCTTTCGGATGCGGGTCAAATTAAAGTTATACGAGATTATATAGCAACAGGCAATCCTTCTTGCCGATAATGTTCAAAATTACACTAAAATAAACATTGTTCTAACATTTTTTTTGTTCTTATTTATTGGATACATTTTTAGAACAGTCATGAAGCGATTTTCAAAAAACAAATAATCTAAACATGTTTCGTCAATTATAACTTTTTAAAATAAACAAATCAAAGAAACATAATTTTGAAATCTTGTTTTTTAAGGTTATATTTAATTTGCCACAGAGATTTTTGGAAATTACAATGCAGAAAAAAATATCAAAAATCTGGTATTTTCCGTGTAATTTTAATTGTAAAAATTGATAATTTACTAATTTTAATATACATTGATATAAAAATGCCAAGAATTTTTTTTTTTTTTTTTGTTGAACGTTTATAACAAATTCCTAACAGTGTAGATATCGAAAAAAAGAGAGCTTGATTACTGTTATAAGGATTATATTGAAAGGACTGGAGAGCAGCAATTATGAAACCGATACTATATATATGTAGTTTACTTATACTTTTGTATGAAAACCTGATTTAATATTCGTGATTACCACCTTTGATGATGATGGCAATCATAGGACATTAAGATTCCTGCCATTAATACATAACGATGCAAAAAAAAGAGTCAGCCCACGGGCATTAATTAGTCAATTACATTTCATTTGCAATTGTATTATCATGTGTAATAGACATATTTGGATAATCATTTTCATGTAAATGCATGATAATTTGACATGATTTTCTGCGGCAATTTGCATGCGTTTACAATTGATACTTAATTACTTCCGCGAACTAATAGATTTTTTTCATTCCGGAAAAGCATAAAACACATATATGCATTTTATTTGTTTTAGAGAAAGGAAAAAAAATGCCTTTTCTCAACTTGTTTAAGTTCTTAGCTAAAATGAAATAGCGTTTAATAATTGAATGTTCAATCGACTGTTAATTAACGCCAAAACTGGTTCAAACTTAGCAATTTATAAACGCTCCATTTTACTTGCTTAGCCATCTATCTGAATATTCAACGCGTTTTATCGTTTCATTATTTTGCTCGAGTTCAATGTTCACATTCGCCTTCTTATTTTGCACATATAATTAAACATGCAATTCTGAATAACTTAATCCATAAATCAAACATATCATATCATTTATGAATGACCATAAATCCAGCATTTTACTGCTCATACAAGCGTCGCACAATTGCTATAAATACAATCCTTCTTCCGGCAGCATCCAATCTCCCATGCATCCTCAGCGTCCCACTCGTACCGTCAATTAAACGTATTTATAGAACACATGTCTCCATGTCTTTTCATCTTCTCGTTTTGTTTTTTCTGTGTTTTTTTTCTTTTCTTTTGTGTTGTCTTCCTTTTTTCATCATCGAAAAATCATCATCCCAGTCATCAAAGAGCGACGATATAAAGTCGTTGCCAACTAACTTAGTTCTTCGCTTTTGTCTCCGAGCGGAACACTGCGGTTTTTCACAACCAACGATGACAAACTCCAGGCGCCGCGCAAGTTGCAGTTTTACTTTTGCAACAGCTAACTCTCCCCGTTTTCCTTTTTTTTTCTCGGATTGCTTCAGGTGATATCACTCCATGAAAAAGTATCATGTGTCGCACTATTTGCCTTTTCTCCCTTCATTTTTCCGCCGAGACGTCACCACTCCTTTCACCCATTTTCTCGGATCGTCTTTCTTCCGTGTATATACAAGCTCCCCACGTGATGAACAATCTCAATGTGCGTTGGTGTGTCTGCAAAGGTCCTTCCTTCAATTAACAGTTTCATATTTTTTTTGCTTCTGATAACAAATAAAGTAAAAGATTCCTGATGGTGATTTAATCACAAAGTACGTATGATATATCTAATGGAAGTCTATGATGTCACATCCTTATCTTTACTAATATATAAAATTATAAATGTAATTCTTTTGTAGTTTGTTTTTGAATTTTTGTTCATTTTTGAGTTTGATGTGGGATGTCATAGTGGTTTCTTAGAGATGTCATGAGGATGTCACAAGGATGTCATTGGGATATTATAAGAATGTTATAAGGATGTCATAAGGATGTCGCAGGGATGTCATAAGGATTTCGTAAGGATAACATAAGGATATCATAGAGATATCATAATAATGTTACAGGGATGTCATAAGGATGTCGCAGAGATGTCATAAGGATATCGCAGAGATGTCATATAGATTTCGTATACAATCTCAAAAATCTGAAAACACTCCATAGGAAAGTTTCAAAACTAAATACAAAAATAGTTTGAAAACAGTTTATTATATATATTATTTCTTAACTCTTTTCATGAATGCAACTCAAATGAATAAATTAATCGTAATTTTTATTCGAACTAAACAAAAAGCAATTCGAAAACTTGAAAGTTTGCAAAAGCAACGATCGCGCAGATATTGTATTTGGACAAACAAACAAACATTTTTGGACCATTGTAGTGAAAACAATGAAAGAGGCATTGTTGTCGATCGTAACCGGAGATGAAAAACATTGGTCATGTATTACGATCCCACGTCACAAAAGAAAGTCAACGCAACAGAGTGTCGTCCATGCGCATCCAACTGGCCGCCATGAGAATTGAAATTTCTCACAATTGATGACAAGCTTTTGCACTGACCAGCTATTTTTGGTTTCACTGTCACAAACACGCACACATATTCCGATCGATACTTAAAAGTATGTTAAACTCGAACCACGGAGAAGCCCAACTCCAAAACTCGCCGATACTATTTAACGGAGAAGCCGCATACTAAAAGTATGTTAGAAGTATGCGGCTTCTTTGCGGATGTTACAGTAAGTCCGCTTTGTGTGCCGATTTTATACAAAACAATGTAAAGCTTTATGATATTTGCGATGTTCAACTCAAAAGGAAATAAGAAACAATTGTTTAACAGTCAAATGAAAAGTATCTTTTGTTAGTTCATAAATGTTAGTTTTTTAAGAACAAACGGCCTTTTTTTTTTCTTTTTTTTTGCTGAGTAAATGCAATTTGTTTGATCTTATGTTGCGTCTATAGAATCAAAAATGTTCGAATATTTCACTTGACTTTATACCTCTGACGTGCCGAAATAACTCATTTTTGCATAAAAGTAAACCAAACTTAAGCCAATCTCATTACGCTGGCAAACGAAAAAGATTCATATTTTATTAATTCTCTTTGATCTTATATTTCGTGCAAAAAAAAGTGATGCAAATCAATATTTAAAGCTTTGCGCAAATCTTGTTATTTTCGGTGCCTTGAAATGATTTTCATATGAAATGCTATTTCATTTTATTTCATCCAACAATTGAGGCTCTTTGAAAAAGACGATTTTCTTTAGCTTTCTATGAATATCAAATTAAACTCTTTTAATATATTTTATTTTATTCTTATTCATTTAAAATTTAAATTGAAAAAATCGAAAGTTAATTATTTATTTTATTTCAACTGCATTTTTATATTAGTTTATTTTATACTTAACTTAAGTTTAACAAATCAAATCTTCATTAATATATATTTTTACTTTTTATATACTGCTTTATATATTTATTTTTTTATTTTTATATTGCTTTATATATTTTTTATACAAAATTCAAAGTATATAAAAAAATGTATATAATTTATATATAAATTGCAATAATATGGTATATAATTAGAATATAAAATGATATTTTCTATTTTGGTCCGTGAGTAAAATTTATTTGAGTTGAGTAAATTGCATTAAAATATTTGTTGGCGTATAAAAAAATATTTGCAAAAAGACGAAGTTTTGCTGCAAAGGTATGATCGCAATTGATGTATCAGAAGTAATAGCGAGTGATTTCGTGGAAAATGCATTGCGCTGGTACGATTCTCACGTAGAAATAGTGTGTTGCAGTCGCGTC
Source organism: Gryon sp. ZL-2020 (assembly GCA_022817425.1). Classification (NCBI taxonomy): domain Eukaryota; kingdom Metazoa; phylum Arthropoda; class Insecta; order Hymenoptera; family Scelionidae; genus Gryon; species Gryon sp. ZL-2020. The sequence goes on along the minus strand of JABFPJ010000805.1, from coordinate 9,484 downwards.
GAGAAGCACTCTCTCAAATAGCAACATGTGCAGCGTTCGAATGCGCGCCTCCACGTAACTATCTAGAACGCACTTGTTCTGGAAAGGGCAACAGCCGCGTGTATATTTGCCGAGCAACGAGACTCTCCGTGTCCGCCGCGTCGTTCAACGATATCATCCCGTAGACCGTCAACTCCACACTCGCTTATCGCGTCAAACTTTCATCATGACCTAATAGCGTAACACGAAAATTTCATCAGCCCACATTTGTACGTCAATCCGAGACATCTTCGCTATTGACATACGCGGCTATCATTTATTCAACACATCGGATTTTTTCGAGAAAAATAAGAAAATACGATATGATGCAGGATTTATGTCATTATCTGTAATCGGATATGTTATTTTGATCTTAACAAAGTTTTTTGTGGAATCAAATATTAATTTAATGCATTACACACTAAAAAAAGAAATAGTTTCATTCCAAGTATATTATATACTTGACTGGTACATGCTTGAAATAAGTATACTTTACTTCAAACAAATATATTTTTTTAATTTTAACTAACTCGATATAATACTTGAATTTACAATAAATATATATTTTGTTTTTGTTATAAAAGCATAATTACATTATTTTAATATTAATTTTATATTACTTTAATTTTTAAATTCATTTTGTTTAATTTGTATTTTTATATATATTTATTACAATTGTTTAGGTTATATATTTTATTTTTAATTATTTTAATATTATAGATTTAGAAAATTTTTAATAAATTAAAATGAAATTTAATAAATTGATACTTTTTGTGGTAGATTTTAATTATATTTTACGATAAAGCCAGTAATTTAATGTATAACATTATTTGATTAAATTAGTAAATTTGAATAATAAAAAGAGGAAGTTATGATTTGCATAAAAAGTAAATTATACACGCCGGCAAATTTTATTCGAGGTACTTATATATAATGTATAATAATCATACTTTTTGCAACACAATTTCTCTCGACTTATTATACATTTTTAATCATTGCACTATTTTCATGGTAAGAATCCTAGATTTATTTTAAATATGACTGAGAATTCATTTTGTATAAAAAATTTTAATTTACACATAATTTAATAATATTTTTTAACATTAAACATAAATGAAATAATTTATCTCAGAAAAGTCTAATCTTCACAAATGTTTAAGATTAAAAATAATTGTATGTTGTAAAAGAATCCGAAAAAGAAATTAAAACACTGAATAAAATAATAAACCAATTTGAATGTTTAATTTTCATTTAAAACTGCATTTTGCAACGAAACAAGAACATTTAAGAAATAAACCTCAAACCAAATTAAACAATTAAAAAAGTTGAAAATCCAAATGCACTTTATCTCTAAGGCTTGATTTTTGCACACTTTTCAATCACGGCGAATTTCGTTTTGCCGCAAAATTGCATTACTCCGTTTCAAAAGCAAACACAGTTTAAGCGGTAATTAAAAATTGCCGTGGTAAGAGAAGTATATATACACACGCTTATTATTAAATTTTCTCTTTTCTGTAACAATTATGGTAGACACGACGAGCAAAAGGAACAAAAAAAAAGGAAAAAAAAGGGCAGAAATAATTACTGCCTTGAAAGCAAGTGAGAGCATTATCTGTCTTAACGAAGACACTCGTTACTGCGACCGGAAATTTCCGGTTTTTGTGAAACACACATCGGCACAGAGTGTGCTTTGTAAAAACCTGTCTTTGACGTTATTTTTTCTATATTTATCAACGTCGAATGTCTATCGCTTAACGTGTTGCTGATTTTCTTTCAAAGCGCGTTTATTTCGTTTTGCTACGATTGTCGAATAAGGCTCTTGTCGGAAAACGAGTTCAATTGAATAAGACATGACTTCTTGACATCGCGGTATTCCAATATTTGTAATTCTAATAACATTTTTCGTTCGTTTTTATCCGAACAAACCAAGAACGAAAAATCAGAATGATTGTACATGCTGAGTTAATTAACTTTAACTGTCCCCATGCGATCGTCTTAAGAATAATCCAACTCCTTAAAACTTAGTATTTCTCTCACGCATAATCAGAAACAAAAAAGGCCATATTATTTAAATGCAATAATAATTAAGCTTCATCCAATAATTACTGTTATTAAAGACTTTATTTATGATACAAATGTCTTGAGTTTTTCAAGTTACATCCCTAGGAGAAATCAAACCGGGTATTCCATAATAAAGATATGGCCATAATCTGGCTGGCCCTATCGTAACCTTATTAGTGGTTATTTAATCAGGGCCCGAACAGGGCTACCTTCGAATTTCAAAAAACTTGTTTTCAAAATATGGACGTCCTTATCAGGGCTAAAAATGGCCCCGATAAGGCATCCTGATTTTGAAATCGGGCTATTATATGGTATATAATGGTATTCCCTACCAAGACCCGATTAGAGCCTTTATTTGCCTTGTTATAGTTAACATATATGGGTAATCTCATCAGGCCCTGACCAGGTGACCATGCTATAGCCACACCATGATCCTTAATAGTAAAAATTATAAGTGTGTCGTACAATTTAAAGAACGTACATTGAAACTATGAATTATCCTAATCAGGTCCCCATCAGGGCCCGACATGGTTATCTTAATTTTCACTACTGTTAATTGATTGCCCTATCAGAGCCATACAAACGCCCGGTTTTACATACATATACACAACCCCATCGTAAAATCATATCAGTACCTAATCAGGTAACATGGTTTCCATGTTAGGCCCCTAATTCAACTCAATTTCAATTTTTACTACGGCATTTTTTAGTTAATAAATCAAGTCAATGTAGACAAGATATTAAACATGTTTTAATATTCCTAATATTCTTCTTTTTTTGAATGTAGTTTTTGCGTCTTCTTATGCTCATACAATAAATGGAAGTAATTTCGTTTCTATTTCGAATATCCGGCTTAGGTAAATGCTAACCACCGTCAAGTATAACTCGCATTCAACCATTTCCATCAGTTCTTTATATAAAGTACGATATCCGTATCATGTATACATCGCAGTTTTGTATTATCCAGTTTACAGATAAAATTCGATTCATACTTTATCAGAATAATAATCAACTGACTTACTTTAGTATTATATAAATACATACGTTGCAATGCAATTTTAAAGTTAAACATTAATAAATACATTTTTAATATATTATTTTGTAATGTAACAACAAAAGTATTTAATTAAAAATTTAATTTGCATTTTTTAATTACATATTAAGTTCATTATTTTCTCTTCAGCGTTGGAGAGTTAATATAAAATAATATTTAATAACATTTTTATATAATAAAAATATATACATTTTTCCGACTGTATTAAAATTATATAATGATATACTAACTTTAATAGCTTTTACATATTATAGAATGAACAAATTAATACAAAAATAATGTATTGGAAAAAAAAGAGAACGAAGAAGGAAGAAAAAGGAATGGGTTTGAAACTTTGATCATGACTCTGAGAAGTTAATTAATTAAAGTCGTAGTGTATATTCCGCAGTGAAATCGATGCAATGTCCAGGCGCAAAGTTTCATGACTGGCATGCATGTGGGTCAAGTCGCGGCTGAAATAAAATGCGCCTGAATTAATTGACATGGTGGATGTCTGTCTGCTTGCAGGCCGAGGAGCTGAACACTATCGTCGGCAATGCATTTCGCATGGCGTACGTGGCGCAGCTGCAACGCCAGCCGATTTTTCAAGATGTGATCGCCTCACAATCGTCCCAACACTTTCGCAAAGACAAACAGGAACACCGAACTACGTGGGTGAGTCTGACAATTCTTTTTTTTTTTTTTTTTTTTCATTATTCATCATATATCTTGATCACCAAACACCTTCAGATAATTGCAAATAAACGCTGCATTATTTATAATCAAATAATAAAATATTATTGAATTGTTTGTTTGCAAATTTAAAATTTAATTAAGAAACATTTTTTAAATAAACTTTTTTCCAATTATTATTTTTTCATCAGTTTATTTTTTATAATTAAATTAAATAATTATCCTTTTATGAAATAATTAAAAATTCAGTTATTTTGATAAACAATAATATTTTATTAAAAGCACATTTGTCTAAGAATTAAAAATTTAATTAACAAAATTAATTAAATTTTTAATTCATTAATAATTGTTTTTAATTAAATTAAAAAAAGTAAGAAAATAAACTTGTTTATTTTTCAATAGTAAAACTTAAAAAATGATCCTTTTATGAAATAATTCAAAGTTGACTTATTTTGATAATTTACATTTGAAATATTATTTGCATTTAAATATTCAATTTCTCTCGCTGTAAATACAATTAAATATTTCATTGCAGCAAAACTTTTGACATTTGACCAGCATTGATTTCAAGTCAGCTGTTGTTGAACTTATTTAGTAAACAGCGCACAGATGGTCGCCAGATTTTAACCAGATTGTTCTCACATCCTTTCTTCACGCCATTTCCGGATGACTTTTCGAGTCACTTAACTGATTTTCCGGACAATATTTTGTTAAGTAATTGCATCAAGCTGGTCAAAGTAATGGAATAAAAATAAAACAATTTTTTAAAAGACTTCATATAACGTTTAATCAACTTCATTCAATTTAAATTTCCATCTCATTTATTCATAATTTATTGGACTTTTCTTCTCACGTGATGCCAAACGACAGCTGAAATACCATAATTCACCTAATTATGATGATACCCATATTTCCTTTCATTAACCAAATAAGATCCAATTGGTACCCATATGAATTTGACTTTTATTGACTGTATAAAAATATACAGCTGCTGTTCACACAAAAATTTTTTTTTCAATATCAATCAAATATATTTAAAAAATGACTTTTAATATTTAATATTTTTAATTTCAATTTTGTAATGTCAAAAAATGACTCTTAACATAAAAATCGTGAATTATTATTTCATATATTTCAAAATCAATAAAAAAAAATTTAAACAATCATAATCAAATGATTCGTAGAAATAATGGGAACATTTCCGAAACAAGTGATTCATTTTCCGCGAAGAAAAAGAAAAAAGCTGTCGACGCGACAAAAAAGAAAATGCGCGCCATAGTCAGAATGATAAAGTAATAACGTTTGGCCGCAAATATTAAGACCATCGCATCGAATTGTCAGCTCGGGAGAAGAAATTAACGAGGCGTAATAAAATAAAAATCAGAGAGGCCAGGCATCGTGTCCTGCTAACGCCTCAATTATGACCCTTTTTATCGCTCTACAAATTAGTGAATGAAATTTAAGACTTGCTCGCGATTACAGTACGATCCCCCTTCTCAATGTTAATTATAAATTAGCCCCGTAGCGACCAGCGACGTTCCCACGCGTTGTTCTTTTAAGTTTCACGCTGCCCAACTGCATTTCCAAATGCACCTGTAAGATTTACCTGCTAATTACACATTTGTCTTATTTCATTCAGAACAAATCGAATGATTTTTAAGGACACGCAAAATGAAAATTTAATATTATTTACAAAAAGGTATGGTAATGTGATGACGTTTTTAAATATTAATAATTTTACTATACCTTCATTGAAAGAGGTATGGTTCAATAAAATTATTGAAGGTATAACATGGATAATGGTACAGTAAAATTAGTTTGACTATTCCTTTATCTATACCATACCTTTAATATACCATTTACAATAAAGGTAATAGTAAAAATAATGTTACTGTACTTTCATTGAAAAAGGTATAAAAAAAGTATCAAGTTTTAATTTGTGAAATAATAATGATAATGCATCATTATCATGCTCGTATAACAAGTAAAAGTCTTGTTCAACAACTTTTTCAATAATAATAAAAAAAAGGTCGAGGAAAGAAGTAGCGAGTGAAAAATTGCTGTTGTTTTTGAGTTTGACTTGAAATCGCAGCGATATATATGTTTCTTTCAGTAGTTTAGCGCACTTAAATAAGTTTTAGAAGAAAATAAATAGAGACAAATGAGATTTGTATCCCACTTGAGTTGGACGATAAGCAAAAGAATCCTGCCTGTGCTTTCAGTCGTTGCCAAAATAGTCGTAAACATTTTTTGCGGTTGAATAAAATGTACAGCTTAATGCGAAAAAAAAAGAAATTGTTCGTGGACATGTATACTTATATTTATAAAAGAGAATTTAAACTAAATTACTTAATTATTATGGACACGGAATATTTAATGAATTTTAAATTCAACTTAAATTGTATACGCGGAAGTATATGTTGAAAAGATTATTCAACGTATTGAAAAATTATTCAAATTATATGACTTTTTTTTTGTTTTTTGTAAAACATACAATTCTAAGTAAAAAATGAATTTTGTATGTCAATGATACCATTTTTGAACTCAAAAAAGAAACAAAATAGTAATTCAAATGTGAAATGTAATTTTTCAAATTAAATAATAACTTTTTTATCTGAAAAATATTAAAAGACAAAAATATTTCTCGCAATGAAGAAGTTAAAATGTTAACTAAAAATGATACTATTTTCTTCATTCAATTTCCTGTTCGAATCCACTATTTTTCCGATTGACTATATCCCTTATTAGGATAATTCTTCTATTGATTATTAGAATTAAACTGCATCAAGTTTTTTTGCGTCACATATTTGTCAATATTACAATTTCCTCTGTAACAATCAGCTCTGCTGAAACGAGTGCAAAAAAGCTCATTACTATTATGAAAGTCTCACAAAAACAACACATGCAGCAACAGAAAACCTACATATCTGGATAATGTTTCCGAGTAAAATTTGCAATGACTCGCTAAATTATATTTTCGAACAAAAGTATAACAACAGTAATTCAAAAAGAAGGAGTAAGAAAGAAAAGAACAAGCATTGACAAAGAAACGAATAAAAGGCACGAAATGGAATGAGAATGGTAGCATGTACAAAAGAAGGTCGGCAGAAAAGTATTGGCTGAGGGGAAGAAGAAGAAGAAGAAGTAAAAAAAAAGGCCGGGACAGAATAAGAGGGAGGGAACTGTAATTGCGTTTCATAATTGTTTAATCGAAGAAGCGCTGAATCGGGTTTTGCAAAAATGGCGTGGCATTTCGCGAAGTTGGGAATGGAAAAAAGAGTCCGGGAGTTTGTCGTAAAAGAGTCTCGAGAGAAGGAAGAAGAAGAAAAGGCAATTATCTGAAGGTGGGCTCCTCTCTCGGAGTTTCTTTCTCACCTGTCCCGCTGAAAAGTGGCATGAATGCACTTGGCACTCCGGCTTTTTAATGGCTTTCTTAAATAAGCGCTCGCGTGTGTTTTTGTTTTTCGCAGAATAAGCAGTCGGCAGGTGACAACGCGAACGTCGTCGGCAGAAGCGTGATCGCCGGCTCGAGGTCTGCGAGCTCAAATTCCTGGCTCAACACTCAAAGCGGAAACGGCGGCCCGTCCGCAGCGGACATGAACGTGCAGCTCGGCAGCGCCGGCTCGCCTACGCTGCGACTTGCCAGCGTTAAGGTAAAATCAATCAATCCAGATTATATCTTTAAGTTAACTTAATGGTTAGTCACTTTTTCAACGTTTCTATACAAAATGTCTTAAAGTCAAGTTAATTAAATTATTGTTCTTCTTTTTTATTTAATTATGTTATGTTAAGTTAACTTAGTTACTTTTAAAAAAGTTATTTCAGTTAAGTTAAGTAAAGTTAAAGAAAAAAAGAAAACTTGTAACTTGTAATACGTTGAATTACTTTAATAAAGTTAAATTCTTAATTTTATGAATAAAGTAACTATTGTTAAAGTAATCGAAGAACAAAATTAATTAATGTAGTTTTGGGTATTTTTACTTTTAGTTTTGTTAATTTTGTTCTCTTATCTAGCTAGTTAAATTAGTTTTAATGAATTAAATGACTAAATTGACTAAATTAGTAGGGAACTTAATATCTAAATACATTTTTAAATTTAAATTAATATCAACTTAGTTATAGTATTTCTTTAATTTTTTAAAACTTTATTGTATTAATTTAATTAATTACCTTGATTAAATTTTTATACTATAAACAATAACTTAACTTTAAATAAATGAAAATTAGTTGAAAATGAACTATGTTAAGTTACAAATTATTGCATAAGAAAAGTAACTAAATTAAATTTCAGTTAAGAAAATTGTAACTTAATTACTAGCCAACCATGATTGTTCTCTTAAGAATAATAATTAAAAAAGAACAATTAATAATTTGTCTAGAATAGTGACTAATCGTACTGTGAACAATTTCAATTAATTCAAGAAAGAACATGTAACCCAACTATCTTCTAAAATTAAACTCGATCAACCAAAATAATTAATCAATCTAACTATATCATTAAATAAACTTCAAAGTTTGAATGTTATTTAAAAAACCATACAAAAAGTTAAATCGGAAGAAATGGTTTCTTTTTTTTCGATTGTACATAAAGAAAGAAAGCGCCAGTCATTAAATCAATTAAATATATGAACACTTGAAGTCAAAGTGATAGTCAAACTTCAAACGATTTGCCAGTTTTGTCAGCTCGTTTATCATTGCCTCCTTGCAAGTTCGCTTCTCGTTACACGGATGGTCGAGCTTGCAGGTCCAAATTAAAGCGTATCTCGAGATCTGCGTAATTTCAGGCATTTAATTCAAGGAATGTTTTGAGTTGCAGTTACTTTGATTTTAATATATTGATCATACGCAAATTCTACGAGACACGACTGAATAGCAAAGTTAAACGAAAAAGAAATAAGAAACGGAACATTCTAAACGTTAATTAATCGAATGAGTTTATATGAAACCAGGAAAGGTACAATTTTTCCAAAATGTTTATGAAACTCGATGATATTTCAATCAACTTTTATTAGCGATAAATAAAAAAAATAAAATATGGATGTTAATTTATAATATCAAGATAAACAATCTAAAATAATTTAAACTAAACACAAACAGTGAAGTATACTTTCGCATCGTACTCGCTAGCTGTAGTGTCGTTGAATTTTTACTCTAACATCTAATTAAAATTCGTATCAGCTGCATTAATAAGTATGCATATAATTAGCTCAAAATCTAATTTAATATACACACAAAAATGCACAAGTGACAGAACACTTCAGGTCCATCTTATCATATCATTTTATTCAAACAATTTCATAAATCCCTTTTTGCGTAGACTACTTTGTTCCTAATCCAATGTCGTATACTTTTGTTATTGTACGAAATTAAATTAAAAATTCTTTGTATTTTTGTTTCCGCGAGGTAATATCCTTAACAACAAGTCCGTTAATTTTTATTATTATTATTTTAGTATTATCCATTAGCCAAACTTTATACACTTAAGTGAATCAAACAAAGTGTTCAAAAATTTAACTTAGACGAACTTTCATAGCTGAATTTGCAAAGTTTTGCCGAACTTGCAAAAAAATCAAATCGACTCTACGAAGATGTTAAATAAATAACTGTTCTTTTCTGTTCGAGTAGAAACTTCCTTTTGTCTTCTCTTTCCATTTTTTTTTTTTTTTTTTCTTATGTATT
>JABFPJ010000804.1:0-32912 GCA_022817425.1 Gryon sp. ZL-2020 | reverse complement strand
ATTATATAATATAAAAATAAAAAAGAGAATAAAAAAGTAATATAATAATTATAAAATATAAATTATATAATAAATGAATATTATTTTAATAATAAATAATTTTTCACTCTTTTAATAAGTTAAAATTCACTTTTTCTAAATAAGTTATTTTTCTGACTTTTTCAATAAGTGAATATTCACTCTAAATAAGTGAAATTTCACTTATTTAAATTTAGAGAGTAATTAACTTAATAGTAGTTCTTAATGTAGAGTTAATAAATATAGTTAATATTTTTATAGTTAATAGTTTTTTTATAAAGTTATTGAAACATGCATTGTTAAAACTATTACTTTAATATTTACAATAATTATTTATGTATTGATTATTAGTTTAAAATCTAATAAAACTCTTATTTTCCATTTTCTTTACACTAAATCTAATATTTATTTATAAGATCAACTTAAAAAATTATTTAAAGTATGAGAAATGTTGGATTTCTACTGAGTTCTAAATCTGAAATTGTAATACATTACTGTCGATGTTAAGGGATTTGTTAATTTTCCATACTGGAAATTATTTGAAAAACGATACCTTCAATATTAGTAAGTCTGTTCCTCCACCACCACGTTTGTTACGAGCGGCCTAAATTTTAGAATAGTTTTAAAGACAAAGTACATACACAACATTCAAAAACCAACACACGAATAAGCACACATTTTTGGTTTAGCAAAAGCGTATAAATTGAACGGCAAAAAAAATTAAAATATACCTTGTGCTGCTGACTCAACTTCTGCACGGCTGCAGACTGAGACCATGATGAGGAAGAAGGAAACGTAGAACAAAAACACAGTTTTAGTTTACAGAACGTGCTTCAGCTACATAACATCGCACTAAATCAACAGCGTACAACAACGAAAATGCATCATAATAGACCTTTTCAAGATTAATTTAAACAATTATTATAAACGTTTGAATTTTGCATGATTTACATAGGACGGAATTTTAGTGATTCAGAACATCACAAACATGCAACTTTTACATTCACAGAAAACCCAATAGATATGTTATATTTACAGAATCGTAAAAGTTTGGAGTTATTCTTTGGGTGGTTTAAATTATTGCAAATTTAAAAAAAAGTAAAATACATTTACTCTGATTATTAACAAAAAATCAGTTGTAACAAATGTCATTGTGATCATTTAAAAATGTTGTTTTAATTGAAATAAAAATCGCTGTAAGTGTACTGTAAAATATGTAAAAGTGAAATATCGCTGTATATTATATAGATGTATACCTTGGCCATTGAGTTGAAGATCTTCTACACAGGAGTTAAAATCGGACGAAGTACCGGAAGAGATCATGCAAAAAATTTTTCGTCAGAGAAACATTGGATATATGTAGTGTAACAGTAAATTTGCTATAAATTCATATAATCAAGTATATCGTAATAATTGAATATAAATTATTGTTTTTGTATGATACACGAGTGTGTCATTAATCATTTGTTTATGAATGATAAAATTAGTTACCAAAATGAAACCAAATCTCACAAATTAACTCGCTTGCTGTCTTTAACAATTTTTATATATTTTTCATTTTTTTTCGTTCCATATCTATCTTAACTTATATTTATTTATTTTATTATTATATTTTATTGTATTTTTTTACGAAAATACATTATGATAATAAAATATGTTAATAAACATTATTACAAAATATGTGAACAAAAAATGAAAAAAGAAGATGAAGATTGAGAATTTGTTAAAATTATTGACAAATTTTAATGAATTTACGTGAAACATATAAAGTCGACAGCAAACGTATTAATAACATGCAAGTTGTGTTAGTGAACATATACATATGTAAGAATGTCAAGACAATCATTGAAAACAGAAGGATTAGTTTTCTTGCATGCCATTAAAAAGTTGAATTAAATGAACAAACTATTTAATTACGATTTGATCATTTTTGTTACATAAAAAAAATTAAATCAACGAGACAAACTCACTATAAGTTTTTTAATACTAGTCAGAGATATTATAAAGTGAACTATTTAAAAAAATAACATTAAAATGATTTATTTGTTTATTGCTATAAATATTTTTATTAAATTACTTAAATGACTTAATTTATCAACAGTAAAATATTATTAAAGTAAACCAATATCAATTTCATTTACTTGTGGTTATTAAAATAAACATTCACAATAATGTTAATTCTGTAAAAAGTATAATTTAGATTCAAAGTACCAAATTATAAGATTATTTACAGTTAAGATATAGAGTACCATTACCATCAAATTTATCCGTCCTAGATGTGTTTATTGCAGCAATACATGTTTCCAATTTTTTTACTATTTTTCAGACAAAAGAGCAAACAAGAATTTAATTTCAACGTCAATATTAAAATTTATATCTACGAGTTGTTGTATATAATCTGTAATAAAAAAAAATCTAGACCCCAAAATATGACCAAAAACCAAAAAAATACTACAAAAATGAAACAAATGTATATAAAAAACAAAAGGAATGGAAAAAAAAATTTTGCTAATACATTTCAAAATGTAATAACCAAAAATGTTTTAATACTATCTACTCAATGACACATTTCTACTAATATTGAATCAGTTGGATTTTAATCTTTTCTTTTTTACTAATATATATTACTTTTTTGAAGAGTTTAGTAATAATATAAAATACCTTTTCCATATAAGATGGGAATGTGATCGGTTGCAAGTCTTCGCTTTGTTTTGATACCAACTAATAGAGGTGAACCTCTTCTTGTAGCCACACATTCGTATGGGAAATGCTTGCTTTTGAAGCAAAGTGCAAAAGCCCCTTCCTGAAACCATAAATAATTTTTTATTTGATTTTTTTAATTCCTCAGATTATTTCATAATCCCTTTTAGTAGTAGAAATTAAAGTAAGGCAGTTATTTATATGATACAATTCCTTTTTTATCTAAATTAAAGAATCTATGTTATGCTTACGAGTTGCTGTACAACTTGTTCAACAAGTTCACGGAATGAATATGTGGGATGTTGAAACCACAAATGATGTATCAGTTTAGCAATAACTTCCGTGTCAGTCTCACTTTCGAAAACATACCCCCTTTGTTCAAGGAGTGTCTTAACTTCTTTGTAATTTGTTATAATACCTATAAAATAATAAAACAATTAATAAAAATGTAATAAAAGAAAGCTTTTAATAATGAAATTTTTAAAGACATGTCTGTATAATGTTAAATACATTTATATTCAATGTTTTATGTAAAACATTTTGTTTTCTTGTAAAAGTAATATTTTACCCATTTTATCATGTTTTCATAAATCACGCATTTAAAAAAGCTATTTTAATTGTAATCATGCATTTTTTAACAATCATTAAAATTAATCATGTGTATTAAGTATGTATGACATATGTAATTGATAAAATGTCACATTCAATGATTTAATAAGAATACTTTGTTATCAAATACGGAAATATGATATCATAGACGGTCAATGTTACTATCGAGATATATTGACAATTCTGATAAAAACTTTCTAATTATTTAAATATTTACCTAAACAACTGATTAAAAGTGAATTCTAATGTATTTTGAACATATTTTTATAGATCATATAAATAAAGTGTTTGACTTAATCTATTGTCTTAGAATCTATTTTTGAATATTTAATATTTTATATCAAACGTAATTTTCCTTTAATTTTAAATTGATCTTTTTCTTTGGAAAGTTGTCATTTTATCAAGTAGAAAAGTTATAACATTCAAATTAAATGTATGTTATTACTTGTTAAACTCAAGTTAAGAAGATATGTTATTTACGAATTTGCATTCTTTACAAAAAGATATTAAAATTTTTTTTATAAACTAATCCGGTTTATCTTTGGTTTTTGTTATCATCAATTTTATCTACGACTTTGTATTTATGTTTGTGTAAATCTAGTTGAGTTTTTGCATACTTCTGTTCTGAATCGTTATTTATCGTGGATTGAGAATCAAAATTAATTATCATAAATATGATACATTTGCATTTGAAGTATTTAACAAGCAAATTACCATTATGAACAACAACGAAACTATGTGAATCGTCTGATCGTTGTGGATGAGCATTTAATGCCGATGGTTGGCCGTGCGTGGCCCATCTCGTATGTGCAATTCCCACATGACTGTCCACTTTTTCTTCAAAAGACAAGTTCAATTCTAAAAGAGAAAACAACAAACCATAAATTAGACTCATCGTCGTAATAGAAAGCATTACATCATTAACGATTACTTCATTCATTTCTCCAATTACATAAATCTAATTTAAATCTCAAACTCAGAAGATAATACAATTTGAAGAGAAACAACATTCATTCGATGTCGCAAATAAATAATCAATATTTCAAAATGCGATTTCACCGGAAAGCATACTTTGGAGTATTTCCTCCTCGAGGGCCTTGACTTTTCCCTGCTTCTTGATAATGGCAATGTCTTTCCCATCGGCCGAGTCAAGGGCAACGCCTGGAAGAAGACAAGAAAAAAACATGATTCTCTACAAAAAACAATAATAACATTCTCCAGAGATAAGTAAAACTTTCTCTTTCAGCGTTTAAAAGTCGCGTTTTGTTTTGCATTAAAAAGTCCAAGCGAATAACAGGAATAATTTTTTGTTGTTTCTTTGGATTTTTAACTAAAATCAGGCTCATTTGTATGCATTCCTTGATTACAGCGATCAAATTCCTCTGCGACATCTTTTGACTCATCTCAAGATCATTGGCCATTTGAACAAATAAAAATATCAAGCTCCACGACCTTAAATTCCATCTCGATTATTTCGTGATATTCGCCAGGATTTATATTTATTTTTGTACCTGCAGAATCATATCCTCGATATTCCAAGCGCTTCAGACCCCCGACAAGCAGTTCCAAAATTTCCTTCCTACTCTTCGGGGTCAAAAAATTGAGATACGCAAAAATTCCTGAAACAAACATAATCGTTTTAATATTAATATTCCATTTGAATAAAACTAAATTTTTTTTTTGAGCTAAGATTTATTATGTAAATAATGGTTGAAGATAACAATTCGTTTTTAAGTAGAGAAAAAAAATTGTATAAGCAATGGAAAAAAGACATACGTAAGATTAATATGAATAAAAGGGGCGCTTTTTATGTATTCAATATTTTCACTCTACAAATAAGACGAAAAAATTAAATCAAGCCAGAGTTAAATGTCAACCGTGCCCACAACGTTCTCTCGCCCAATCAAAGAACTTTCACTTATATTCCATAGTCATGAAAATGTTAGTATTTCATAAGTATCAAACGTCAAAAGCATTTTGCGTTACGGGATTGACATAGGTCATTAGTTTGTTTTGAATTGTTTTCTCACCTACAAAGTAGAATATATTAAAAAGTACAAAAAAAGAGAAAATAAAGTAAATTGTAATGTGATAATCAAAGTATAAGATTATTTAATTATATTCAACCAATTTATATTTATAATAAATAAAACCGTAACATGGAAAATGTTTTGTAATTTATGTATTTAATTACAGAAGATATTATTTCTAACTATGTTGTCTACTTTTTTATCATAAAAGTATCGAATTTGGGATATGGTTTACGTTATTAAGCCAAGGCGGAGTCTACGGAATTGACGCAATACCTTTCACAATTTCATTTCACTATAACATTTAATAAAATTCGCCGCTTCGAATACCTTTCGCACGAAAATACCGGCATAGTCGGGCGTGAGGCTTTTGATTAATCCTTCTAATGAGTGTGTGTAAATCGAGTTAGTTTATTGAAAAGCAATTGATTTATTTGAATTCATTATTTTTATTCATTTTTGTACATTGCATTTCCATTCAATATTCATATTTCACATTAAGCAATGTTTAGTATTAATTTATTTAATGTTATCTAGTTTTAAATTCAAATGTGGTGTTTTCAAGTTAAATAATAACAAATTAAAAATAAAATCATTTTACAGAATGTAGTTTTAACAGTATCTATGATTGTTAGTTAGTCATTATAAATCGTAAAGAATAACTGAAACAGTCAAGTCTGTATGATAACAGTCGTATTTACAGGATGAGATAACTTGGAATAATGCATATGATATCTGATAATATTTAAAATAATTATTTCTATTATTATTTACTATTGCATTATAATTATATATAAAATAATAATTGTTTAAAATGTGCCTGTTTACTTTAAATCAATATTTTCATTGCGTACATTAAAAAGTGTACAATTAAAAAAATATTTTAAAAAACTTATAAAAAAGTATACTAATAAAATTATATTCAATCAATCGGTTTATTATATGTTTACAACTAAATTCTAATTAGCATAAGGAAACAAGCTGCGCGCGATGCTTCAAACTTATAATCGCGCCGGTTTACATTTTTGTAATCTCGCTCACGTTTTACAGACACTCACGTGCCAACTCGTGTAACATTTAAATGGAAAGTTGATTTTCTAGCGAGTAAAGCGCTAAACTTATATAATATAACAACTGTATTTTAATCTATTATATATATTGGCCTATTGGAAAACTACCTTTCTCGTTTCTCATATTCTCGCAGCATTTAAACTTGTACTTTAAATCTATTCGATTTGTTTATTATTGACGTAATAGCAGAACATTAACATAATTATTAATTAAAGCAAAAGATTGTATTAAAATTGCTTTTTAACAAATAACTTTTTGTATTAAAAAATATTTGTTTAAATTTATTTTTATATTATGTCAAAACATTATTTAATTGTCAAATTATTTTATTATTTATTTAAATCTATATATAATTACGAAATATCGCATTTGAACAATTGACGTTAATTAAACAAATATTTTGACATTTGCAACAATGGAATTTGCACATTGTTATAACTAATTACATATATTCACATACACAAATATCAAATTAATGTCAAACGAGTGAAATATCGGATCATTAAGTTGCTGCAAAAATAGCACAAAAACCAACCAGTTTTTTTTCACAAAGATGATACAAATAATGACGAAAAAAAAAGTACGAACATAAGTGGAGAAAATGATTGGCGAAGGCCCCGTGAAAGTAGATTTAGGTGAAAGCAAAAATGAGACGCTTGCGAACATCAATAATTCGTGCGAGAATTCGTCAATAATTCATCTGACATAGATATGAGACGAAGAAGTAAAACCACACTTAAATGAAAATTGCACTTTTCTTAACGAACGAAATTGATTGTTGGCAAAACGGCATAAAGCACGTTCGTTAAGCACGTCAATACTCACCGCACATGTTTCCGGTGACGAGGGCAAAGTGATTGTTGTCGAGGCAACGGCAACGCGGCAACGAGTGAATGACAAGTAAACTAAGACGTGTAGCAACGTTATGAGCCACGAGCAGGCGCCCGCGTCGCTTTTATGCGCGCGACGTTCCGCGTGCTGTCATTTCCCCACTCAAAGTGAAGGGTATCCCCGCTCGAGTTTATCCCCAAAAATCTACACGGGATCATCATTTTGAATTACGTTTTTTTAAGTCACTTAAATAATTAATATCTCAAAAAACGATTTGGAATTTTTAGTTTTGATAAATAATTTATCAACAATTTAAATTATATGAAGAAATAAATTATACAAAGTTTAGTTTTCTTAATTAATTGTATACATTGATTGGAAAAGAATATGCTTGGAAAATATTATTCAATCATTGTTGTGACCAAAAATTGTAAATGTCATAAATAGAGCTCCTTCACTTTTTTTCTACTAAAAAAAGAAAGTTGTCTTTGATTCTTTGATAAATAAAAAGATTGGCATAAACTTATTGACAAAAAATAAAATCTTTTTTTTATTTTATAGTAAATAGTAAAGAAAAAGAAACTTGTAGTTTCAAATTTGATAAAACTTTCTAAAATTATGTAAATAGTTTATTGAAATTATATGTAAAAGGGGGATCAATTTTTGAAATGACGTAACGAAAATTTGATTTGACATTTAAGCCAAATGATCTACTCTTTCAAAATGAATAAAAAAAAGATACGAATTCAAGATCTAAATTAGATCTTACTTTGAAAATTGTCTTAGAATCAGCTCAAATTATTCTATAAAATATTTATAATTTTATCAAATTATAGAAAAAGATAGTATACGTTGAAAAAATATGAAAAATAATTATGAATTACAACTAAGTTTTATTCATATTTTTATTGCTTTAGAAAATATATATACAGTTCCTTCCTTGTTAATTCGAAAAACAATTTCTTGACACTCTCTTAATATTAAATTGTATAATAGATTTCATTCATGAATTTACCAAATTTAAATTTTTTCTATCAAACCAGATATCATACAGCAGGATGGCATTTGAATGTTGAGCTGACCTGGTGGAAAACATGCTCTACTTATGTTCAATTCTCCATCAATTACATTGTTTTATCTTTTCTTTTCTTCGATTAAAACACAATTTACAGTAAAACTCTACTTTTATACAAGTTTTTTACGAAATTTCACTGCAAAATGTCCCAATAAATTTTGCATTCTTTTGGTCACCAGGACATTTCTCACATTGTTCGTTCACGAAATTTACATACAAATACTTACATTTACACTTGGCTTTGTGCTGCTTAAATTCTCGTTCTTCTCATTTATCTTATCAATAATTTATTTATTAATTTTAATTATTTTCCTTAAACCTTAATTACGTAATAGACAGTATTATATTCTTTATTTACTTTATGTTTTTTGAACAAAAGTCGACATAACAATTACATTCGTTAAATCACATTGGAAACAGAATTGTTGCGCGATTTTCAGTAAGTTCTAATGCTTAAAGTTAATTGAAATGTTGACTTAAAAAAATGAGGGAAAATGTATAATAGCACCTAAAATAGTGAAATGGGTACCGCTTACATTATATTTACATGGTGTTGATGAAATGCAAACTTATAATTTGCATAAAAATAAAGAGATAACAATAATAAAATAACAACAAAACAAATATTCTGATATAAAAACGTTTAATTCGTGAAATAAGTTGTTACGTTAGTATATCGAAACAGAAGTCGCTTACAACGTTTCGCTGATAAAGAGAATGAAATAAACACTTCAGTAACATTACTAATATTAAATAACAAATGATAAAAAAAATTCTTTCCTCCAAAACTCTCTGCACCTGACTTGGTTGGGATGGTTGTATACAAAAACGAATTTTCGAGAAAACGCAAGAAAGAAGAGAACAATGTAAATTACAAAAAACAAGCTAAAGTAAAAGAAAAAGAAAAGTGATAAATACATTTTGAGTTTAAATATACATCCACAACAACCAAATCTAAATTAATAGTTAAAATAATAAATTATTTACATATGTATTTAATTGTAATTATAATATAAATCATTTAATATAATATAAAGTAAAACCTCAGTACTTTCGATAAAAGCTGCGTTGATTGTCATATTTCAACCGACCTCTTTACATGTGCAACTATTTATTTATAACTTTTATTATATATAATATATTTCATTTCTTTTTTTTTTCTTCATTGAAGTTTACTGTTTTGCTCAATAAGTCGATCGAAATAAAACTTGCGATCGCAGAAGCAACGCAGAAACGCCATTTATAATATATCAAAATAATACATTAAACGGCATTTTTAAATAAAAAGTATAAACTTAAAATTAAATAAAAAAGAAATCTGTAAACTAAAGTTTACAATAAATAAACATAGAAAATGTTATTAGGGAAGATGAATGACATGAACGAAGAAACGCTGTCTGTACAAAGCTAATAATCTCGCATTACTATAATAATAATTAATGATAATATTTATATATATTATATCCTTTTTTCGCATAAATTCGCACACAACCTCAATCATTGTTTAACTTTATATTTAGCTAAAGTCGCAATTATTGACATCAATTTTTGAATTAAATAATATTTCATATTTTCTACTATATAGCCGAGAGATTTGCTCAAAACTTGAGAAATTACCATCTACATTTTTATCCTTTGATTTTGTTGTTTATTCGCAAATTCATTCAATTAATTTAACGTAATAGTTCATGAAAATGAAAAGAAGTAAGAATTACAAATGCAAAAACATGCAAATTCGAGCTATGATTTTCTTTTAATTTTCATGTTTGTATAATCCTAAACCCTTAACGAATAATCGAGTTAACTTCTAATGACAAATTTTACAAGCCATGTCTTTTGTTTGAAATTGCATCTTAGCTTTTTTCCATTAAATCTAAACTATGATCATCTTTCGTATAAAAATAATGCGCAATGCTAATCGAATCAACATTGCTTTGTACATTCGTCCGTGCTCCAATGAAACAAAGTGAACATTTCTCAAACCCAACCGAAATTCGGAAAATTCATTATTTATCAGTGCGACAAAAAACGAAAATGTTGTTATTGCAAATCATTATCTATCATCGTTTTAACGTCTCTTGTTTTTTCTTTTTGGCTCAGTTTATTAACTCAACTTAGTAGGTACTTCAACTATTCTTAATGTAAAAGAAAATTCAAGGGTTTACGTTTATAATATACATATTAAAATTATAATATATATTATATAATGTATATATATTATAAATTTAAAGGGAACTGGATTTAAGATTTATTAAAGTATCGTTAAACTTTCACACTTGTCTGAGGAGTTGAAAAACTATGATTAAAATCAAGTATTAGATAGAATAGACCCTGACTCGAATGTCTTTTTTACAGTAGTAGTTTTATTACCATTAAAGTTTCATCAAAATCTAACTATTCCTTTCTCGTGCCTGATTTTAACCATCAACAAACCCACCTAAATACCTTAATTAATATTTTTTTGTCGTTCTTCTATATATATAGAATGTCAAAGTTACAGTCGTATGCAAAGTTTAATTCAAACATATTTTTTGTAGACAATGTCGATTAAACAAGTATTTTATCTGACTTTTTGGAAATTCAAATTTAACGAATTTTAGAAGACGTTCAACTTTAGTTTTAACAATAGATAAATTATGATATCCAATATTAAACTATTTTATCGGTCTAGCTTTTCGTTGCTTTTGAGAAGACAAGCTACAAATGAATTTGTCTGTAGCTTATCATCTCCTACATTTGAACTTGTTTACATACGACTTTATCGCGATATGACATCCGAAGTTACTTCTCTATCACACGCTGAACATGGAAAGCATTACTGTATTCCAATTTTTCCTCTCATTTTTTTATAAAACACAAAATTAATTTTGAGATCTTTTCTTTTATCTTTGCAACTTTTCTATATCGCAGGAATTAAGTACTGTTTCCATAAACTCGCAATGTTTCCTTTAATTTTAGTTTAAGTGTAAGATAATATTTCACTGCATATTTACAACAATCAGTAGTTATGTAATGAAGAAGAGCTTTTAAAAGTTCATTACGTGAAATAAAGAATTACTTCGAAATGAAAGAACGTGACTTAAACAATCAATTAATAAAAAAAAGATTGATCAAATTAAATAAAATAAATTGTCATGGTAAAATAGAATAAATTACACATTTCAACAAATTATTATTATTATTTGTTGTAAATATGGAATGAATTATATATAACTGCTAAAAATAATATGATAATCCAATGTCGATAATTAAATTGTGGAATAAGTATCTTTCACATAGATTCTTTTTTGAAAAACAATCATTATAATGCAATTTGAATCGATTGGGAGCAAACTGGCGAATCACATTATACAGTTTTACATGATGTGATCAAATAAATAATCATTTTTTATTCTTATTCATTTTTAGAAGCCCTTGACAAATGATGTTTTAACAAATTTGTTTAAATATTTGTTAGACTAACTAACAATCATATATCAAGTATGACATAATTAGTTTTAATTTATATTAAATAACAACTTATTAATTTTGTGACTAAAATAATACTTTTTACATAGAGAAACGGAAGTTAATCGATCAATCAAGTTATCAGAGTCAATTGATAGATCAACGAACCGAATTTGGGATCTAACTTTAGAAGATTTCGAAATAAATTGAAATAAATTCAACTTGATTGTCATTGTAAATTGATCTCATATTTTTTTCTTTACTCTTTTCGTGCATTTTATTCATTTTTTTTCCACGTTAGATCCACAAAAATTGGAACACAGTGAACCCAAAATTGAGTCACAATGCTAAGTATCGTTGCTGCAAAAATGCATATTGCAATTAGAAATCGACGTTCAATTTGGTGGAAAAAAACGACCAAAAAAAATGTTCAAGCACCAAATGATAATCAATTTCTCGTAACACGATTTAATTTATATATGAATAAACATTATGATTGCATTAATGATGAAAATTATTATTTACAATATAATTTATCTTAAATGTCGAAGGGGGGGGGGGGTTGTTCGTGCTGCGCTTCAATCTGCGTGTACAAAAATTGTCGAAAATAAATATTTATGCGCAGCTTTAAACATATTTACAATGATTCTCCGTAGGATAATAAAATGTGTATGTGCACTGCCGGTGTATTTGAGCGAAATCAAACATAACAATGCTTTTTCGTCATAGAAAAAATCAATCTACAGTATTTTATATATATTATATTAAAAAAAATCTACTTTATTGCCGATCGCAAATCATTTGATTGCCAATTCAATATGAAATACACGAGTATTTCCATCACAGTAAATCTCGCGCTCTGTTTCCTATCAATTTCAATGATCAATCGGACTTTCATTGGAATTTCTTCTTATTTACAATGATAATTTGTCTGTTTTTAAAATACATTTTTAATAAAATCAAGTAACTGTTCCCTTTTTCTATTAATCTTACCAAATCAACCAACTTTTTTTCTCAATTAAGAAAATTAGTCTTTAAAAATTGGTAAATCTTATAACATTCATTAAAAACAGGCAAATTATCTTTGCAGAAATGTTAAAAAGGAGCTAACGAAAATGAAATGAAATTCACAAACAAGAATAAACCAACGAAAAAACAGACGACATTGGTTGAAATCTATGAACATTGTGGATTTCCCGGGAAAGCGAGCGTGGAATAGTTTTTCTCTTTGTGTTTGGTCTTCGTGGAACGAGGCGTTCGCAACTCATGACACAACAGTATCAGCTTAGCGTGGTAATTCGTCCACATTGACAACATTCGTCCAATCGGGCGCACCCTCCTGATCGCCTTCGGCGACTTCGGACAGATCGTCCTCCCCGCCTAAAAACATATTAAATGCTATTTGTCCACGACCGACTGCATTCACGAAACTTAAGATATCGTTATATCTGAGCAACTTACAGTGCTCCTCTTCCGACGACGAACTATCTTCCTCAATTTCAGAGGAAGTCGGTGTCTCGTCAGATTCGGAACTACGTTCCTCTTCGTAATCCTCTTCGTTTGAATACAACTCCGCTCCTTGGAAAATGTACTTTCCAGGTAGCAATTGATAGTATGCATTTTCTATAAAAAAAAATGATAAGAAAATGAATATTAATATTTCAATTAATTGAAATGATTTCATTAAGATTTGTATTTAATATTTACCAGGTAATCTTGCAGAAAGGCTCTCTCTCTTAAACTGCCAGCAATTCCTTTCAAGAGTTCTCGTTTCCTCGACCTTATTCTCCATATCATTACCGTTCACCCTCTTTTCTACTACAGCATTATCGAACGACAATTCGTTAACAGTTTTGTCGATATTGTCGTCTATCTTCGGCACCACGTGACACTCATCGGTGCTCTTTTCATCGGAATTATTACTAATGCCATCATTAATATTGCTATCACCAAAGTTCATTCTTTTTGGACTGCTTTCGACACTGCAGTCACTCAGTCGACGCTTTGGACTTTCGTTTAAAATGCCGCCAAATCCACTGTCATTAGTTTCCATGTGACCTGCGTGAAATGGCGAAATGCCAGCTATTTGTGCTTCGCATTGCGTGCTGTTCATCTGGCTTTCGGGTGTTAGTTTTTGTGATGTGATCGTGTTCATGTTGACGCTATCCTGAGATACATGATTTGATTCTTGACTTTGCTCCCAAGTATCGTCCGTTGAGATCTGTGCTGGTAAAAGTGACTTGGCTTGTGTCAGTATTTTATCGTTGTAAATTACTTCTTTATAGTCTTCTTCTTCCAGCCTAAATCAAAAGACAAATATTATTATTATTATAACTTGAAGCAATATTAGTATGATAATAACAACAGTAATAAAGTCGAATAATAATTCTTACATGTGACAAAGTTGATTAATGATAACATCTCCATCGCCTAAGAGTTCGACATCAAATTTGAGGTGTGGCAGTGACTCGCGGTTAATTAAAATCTGCGGAACGTCAGGTGGGAGGGAAGAAGGTATGAGTGCTACTGGACGCACCTTAAGTGACGAACCAATCACTATCAGAAGTTCACAATCATCCTTGTCCTTGCTCATTGCCTCGTGGAATGCGTTTGGAAGTCCCTCGCCGAAAAATACTATATCTGGCTTCATAATACCAAGAGATACCAAATCTATAACAAAAGGTTTTGCAATTTAATTATGTTTGAAACAAAAATCATTTTGATATTATTTTGTTTTATCTTCGTAAGTGATTATTATTTCAATATAATAATCTATCTACCTTTATAATGCTCATCTGGATTGAATCCATTTGCAAGTGGAGAATTAACACTGCATTTTGGACAAAGTGGAATTCGCTGTGCAAAAATATCTTCTCTGATGTCATCGGCTTTAACTTGATGTTTGCATCTCGTGCAGGAAGCAGTTGCAAAAGAACCTGAAATTCATTTCATTTCAATTAAGATTTGAATGAAAAAAGAGATATAGAAAGAAACATTGCAAATAAATTAAATGTTGTACCATGACACTCGATGACTTTTTCAATGCCCGCAACTTGCTCAAGAGTATCGATATTCTGCGAGTAATTGCGTAAAAGCTTTTTCTGCTTCTCGAGAACTTTAATAAACCTGTGACAAGGACTTGGTTTAAACTGACCAGGGTAAATCTCCCGAGCAAATTTGAAGAATGGTCTGGGATCTTGTGCGAAGTAGTTGATATCAAACATGGCCTATGGAAAAAATAGAATTTATTTATTACTAAATGAAATTAAATCAAAATAAATAATGCAAGTATTATAAATAAAATAAATTACAGTTTTTTCTTGAAAATTGGTATTTATTACTCATCCAATCATTGGAAGTTCGATAACACATTAGTCCGACTGCATATTTCCTTAATGTAATTTGTAATGATAAGAAATTCACGATTTCAAAAATGACTTTAAGTATTTGAAATTAAAGCAGTTTTAAATGATTTTAGTGAAGCACTCAAGTAATTAAAGTAAACCACTTATGTAATTTTTTTCAAAATCAATCTAACCTGTGGATCAGGTAAGTCTGGAAAATCTTCGGCTAGTCGCCTATAAATGCCATCTCTGCTTCTGAAATCAGGAATGCCACAGCTCACACTTATACCTGCGCCAGACAATACAATAATATTCTCACTCTCGCGAATTAATCGAACCACATCAGACAGTGTATTGATATGCCTCAGTTTCTGTCTTCTTGGTGGCTCGTTCATCATGTCCATGATAATCTAAAAAAAATATCAAATATTTATATTTGTACATATATTATAATTATATTTTTTATAATTATTTTTAAAATGATTAATTGCAAAAATTATATTTTTTATTATACCTTCCATAGTGTGAATTCGTCAACTCCTTGCGGAACGTGATTGGAATCCATGATTATCTGATGAATATCTCGAGGATCAATCCCTGTTAAAATTTGTTTTTGGATCCAAGTGGAAGCACTTCGCCAATGTTGATTACTGTCGCCTTTACCAGAAAGTTCCGACAAACCAGACAGGTCCGACAAATTTGATACTGTCGAGGAAACTTCGTCCTTTTCATCCGCCGTGTCCAGTCTTAAATGAATAAATAAAAAAATTTGTTTTTTATTAATTCATTTTATTTCGTCGAATGTTATTTTTATATACAAAAATAACATTTTTAATGCAAACAAATTACTGTAATGATAAATAAACAATTTTACTTAATGAATGCTGCGAAATAAAAGTTAACAAAATACAACATTGTTAAAGATAATTGTTAAACAAAGGAAGAAAACTTACGGGCATCCAGTGTCGTCACTTGTTGAATCTGTTCGTGTGGGGGTGGTTGAATCTGTAGATGAATTTGTGGTATCAATGGAGCTGGATGAATTTGATTTTAAACCATCGCTCATTTCAACAAATCCACTGTCAGCACTGATAACTTCTACAACACAAATAATAAAAATTGCATTATTTTTAAACTACAAAATAATACAAAATTTATTTAAAAAATATATTCATTAGAAAATCATTTTATTAATCACAAATTTGTGTTATAAGATAACTACAAATACAAAATTTTTCCATTTTTAAGAATTTTTTAAATACAAAAAAAAATATATAATAGAATTAATTAATTTGTTTAATTATTAAAAGAAAACTAAAATTAATTCGCAAAGAAATGATTCCAGTAAAATGCATAAAACAGATATTTTTTACTCCAAAATAAATTGCATCTGTATTTAAATTCATTTCATTCATCTTTTGACAGCAAACACAACATAAACAAAAAGCACGTGTTGAAACGCGCGCGCGGACTGTCAAACTTAAAATTCCATGAGTGAGAATAAAAAAATATCCCGACCTAGTAACAAGGCATCCAATACAAATTTCCCTAAAAAAAATGCATTATCCCAAAGTGACGAAAAAAATGGTCCCCGTGCCCCCCGGGGGCCAACAAATTTAAGGAAAAAGGGCCCGATAAGTTTCCCGCGCGAAATAACAATTGGATCGATTTGCGTTTGTGCGACTGGTGCTATCTATGTTAAGTATTTGGACGGTCGGACTGTCAGTCGATGAACCCGTGCGTCGATTCCCGCGTATTTCTTCCCGCCGAAAAAAGCCGACCGTAGGACATAATTTAGCCGGGAAAAAATTACAAATTTGAAAGGAAGAAAAAATTCTGACACAAATTGTCGTCGGAATAAGTTGATTTTGGATGAATTTCAGAGGAAAAACTTGATCGAAAGACGATGACGCATTTAGGTAAAAGTGTCATGGCGTCGATTGTCGGACGCGGCCGTTTGAACGGGCCGAAAGACGCGCGACGCGCAAAGCGACGCCATATTGGTTTACGCGGGCGTTATTTTCGGCATCGATTTAAGCAGATTTCAATCGACGTACCTTCGAAATCGTGTGCGGGAGAGCGCTCGGTTAGATTGTCGATTCGAAAATCGAGCTCCAACGCTGGAGATGTGCTCACGATGTGTAAGTCAATCTTCCGTCTTTTCACTGCAGAGGAATATTCACTTTGCTCCGAACCCGTCGCCATGTTACACAGCAATGCAATGCCTAGCCGCTACGCGACGACGTCATACGTCACAAACCATCTCATCACCAACATCATCGCCGACAGATGTCGCATTCTCAAGTCACGTACACTTTAGTGGGAGATGACTTTTCCAGCGCTAGAATTTAAACGCCCAACAATATTGTATCAATTATTATATTATTGCAATAATGTAAAACTAAATGTAAATATAAATTGAGGTCCATTTCTGGATTGTAAATAGAATTGGATTTAATAAAATTGTATACAAAATAATATTTTTTATTTATACAGTTTTCCCCATTAACTTTTATTAGATTGGAAGAGATAAGTCGTAATCTTCATTAATGTTAGATATTTGAATATCACTTATATACTTAACGCAAATATACTATCAAAGGAAAAATGTATACATTGATTATTAAACAACTTTTTTTTCTTTAAGAAAGTTAATTTAATTTAATTTTTTGTTTAATTTAAAAATTTAAAAATAAAAAAAAATAGAAAAAAGTATTTTGGAAGTTCTATAAATGTAAAACAAATCTTATTATATTCTAGTAATATCCTACTAATGTATACATTTTAATCTATGTTTGTTTGTCTGTTGTAGTGTCAAAGAAGCTGTGTATTATGAAATATATATTTTGAGCTTATTACAAAAATTAAAAAAAAAATTTTTTCTAAAATCGGGATGTCATAGGAATGTCATAAGGATGTCATGGAGATGTTGAAAATATGTTATAGGGATGTCATAATTATGCCAGAGAAAAGTAAGTTTGTGATAAGAAGTAACTCTCTTTTCATCCAGGCAAAGCCGTCGATTCAGCTAATATAGTAATAAAATAACTAATTATATTATTGTGATTGTTTATTTCAATAATTAAAGAAAGCAAAAAGAAATTAATATTTTCATTACTTAAACTTAGAATATATAATATTAAATTATATATATATTAAAGTGAATAATTTATGGTTGATTATCTATATTTAAAGTCTATATGCAAATTTCAGGACATATCTAGATTTTAATGATAGATTCAAAATATAAGTATAAATTAAGTTTGCATAATATTGATTAAGTTGAATAATGTACAAAAACCATATTAAATTTTTATTTGTTTTTCATAATTGAATTGAATAATAATAAAATAAGTTAACTGGTTTTATCTTAATTAAGTTAGTGAACTTATTATTCTACAAAGTTTAAATAATTTTATTTTAAATTAAACAATTTAACTCAAAAAGCTCTCTGTCACCATGCGATACAAGATGACTGTTTAAAATATAATAAACATATTAAAATTAAAATTATTAAATAAATAAAGTCTTAAACTAGGAGAGACATTGTATTTACAATATGTTTAAAATTCTTCATTTATCTTTAAAATTACGGGAGCTATAAATAGATACATATATGACAGCATATATATGGACTCATATATGCAACAATATATGGATCAATATATAAACTCATACATAAACCCATATATAGATCCATATATAGACTCATATATAAACTTATATATGGACCCATATATAGATCCATATAGATAGTATCCATATATAATCCATATATAATATCCATATATAATCCATATATAATATCCATATATAATCCATACATAGACCCGTATATAAACTCATATACAGATCCATATATGGATCCATATATGACTGCATATATGAACCATATATCTCTAATAAGACTTGAATTTTAGTTCAACTTTCTTCTTCTACTTTTATTTTTTTATTTAAGTAAAAAATATATAAAAAGTTAATTAACTCATAAAATTTAAGGTACAAAATGTATGCAAATTGTTCAACCACAAATGAGCGTGTTTGTAGGGCAACACCATATAATATTTCTCAAATGTGAATTCCTTGAACTCATAACAAATATTCTGATAAAACTAAAGTTTAATTCCACTCATTATGCAAAAGTTTAAATAACAAAGAATTGTTATTGTTGAAATGTTAATTAAGTGTATTAAAACATATTACATTAGCAAAAATGTGAATTATTAATTTCTAATATGTAAATTTATAAATATGTTTTTTTTATTTACTCTCAAAAATAACGAAATAGTTTTAAAATTTTAACTTGGAATCTTTCGTGATTATAAAATGGAAGTTTCCAAACTAAAACATCAAATTCTTAAACGTAAGTATAATTTGGAAGTTTCCGTCACATATTGTCGAACGATTCCGAATGCGTACTTTCTTTTTATTTAGAAGAAACGGAATGTTTTTTCTTATCAGTATGAAAAAACAAATTTTGTTCAAAAAAATTCCTTCTTTTAAAAGTACTTAGTTATTTCAGTGAGAAGACTCTTCAAAGTAAAATGTATTAATTGCATTTACTTTCGAAAGCGTAAAGTACTATTTTGCGCTTGCAGTTAATTATTTATCATTGTTTACATAAAAAAATTTGTTTGTCTATTTTTTCTGAAATTAATGAATGTTAAAATAATTATTTATAAACTATTGTCAAATATCTGAAAATTATAATAGAATTTTTATTTTTTATATAAAATTTCGTTTTCATTGAAATTTCAGAATTTAATTAAATTAAATTATTGTGCGTGGGTAAAACTATTTGAAAAGAGTTCATACCCATATATACATTTGAAAGAACTTTTTTTTTTTTTTTGAAGAACGGTTGAATGCGGCAGGTGATGCTGATCGAAACGCAAAGTTGTATGTTTTTGTTCAAGATGCAACAAACAAAGACAACTATATTATTTATCGCAATGGTTAAAGTGAGATACCAACATATCAAACTGACAACACAGAAAGCCACACAGTGAAAACTTGTGTATATCCCATTTGGCCGTCAGTAGTGCATCGCTTGTACCATGAAAAACATTGATATTTTGTTTTCATTCACAAAATAATTGAAAAACTTAATTAAAGTGATTTGATAATAATTGTCAATACAATCAGTTGACTACACGGCAAAACGACTGTTGCGATGCTCGATAATTGTTAACGATTGCTCAATTTCTACGGAACAAAGGAAAGTGTTATTGTTGCGATCAGCTTGCCACGCAAAGCCTTTGCCTTTTTTGCGATATAATATGATGATTGGAACAAATGTACATGACGTTAATTTGGACAAGTTCGAAAGGGTCAAACTTATATCTGACAAGCGACGAGATTTAGATCAAACTACATCGCAGGTAAATTCATTTGTGTGATTAAAAGAAAAGGTTATGTAGCCATCAAATACGAGAGTTTGACAGTAAATTGTCATGAATGTCAAAATTGATTTGACAATAATTTAAGTTGAATTTTGCATTTTTTATACAATTTTTCTTTCAATTTAATGTGACTTTTGTTGAATAAATTTATGTTATTTCAAATGTTTATTGTATAAAATGAATTTTATATATTTAAGTTATTATTTACTTTGCTGGCAATAAATGTAATTATTTGTCATATACAAAATTCTGTGAAATGTATAAATCATTATTTATAGATTGTATAGAATAACCAAGTTTTTTTTACAATTTAATAAAATATTTTTAATGATATTATAAAAAATCTATAACTTGTAATAATTAAAGTGCTGTACATTGTTGAATTGTGTCATTGATTGGTACGTTATTTATATACTTTTCATTATATAAAATTGATTGAAATTGTAGAACATAAATTGGTTATATTGATTAAACAGTGGAACCAAAAGTGATATTGCATTTCTTTTTTTTTTTTTTTGGAAATAAAATGTATTAATTAATAATTAGTCAGAAATATATCTAAATATTTTTATAATTTACACTTATAATAGTAATTCAAATATTAATTTTAATAAACAAATTTATTATTAACTTTTTTATATTTTTTAATTGAAGTAATATTACTGATTAATTTAATTATTAATACTAAAACAAAATAATATGAAAGATGCTCATTTATTATATATTTTTAATAATTTTGTTTATTACAAATTAACTTAATTTCATTTTTGTAGATTCAAAGCGAAATCCTGCAATGTTTCAAAAGACTGGAAGACGTGTTAAAAACCAGAGAACGCAGACTGATCAGGCAAGTGGAGGCAGTGCACAGACAACAGTTGTCTCTCATCCAAT
This sequence comes from Gryon sp. ZL-2020, assembly GCA_022817425.1. NCBI lineage: Eukaryota > Metazoa > Arthropoda > Insecta > Hymenoptera > Scelionidae > Gryon > Gryon sp. ZL-2020. Next base: position 11,494 of record JABFPJ010000804.1, on the reverse strand, counting down.
CAGACATGGAAGTTTTGCCATCTTTGCCTCTGCTTAGTCTGAATTTGAACTCCGCCCAGGAACTTGAACAACAAATTCTCAACTTTGGAAGTGTTGAACTCAAGGGCAACAACCTTGCAGTGAACGATTCCGAGCCATACAAAGTAGTCGATTATCAGGAAGCACACAAGGACCATATCAACCTCGACAAGTCTCTTCAAAGCGACGACATAGAAGCTAAAAAGAAACGCGACATTTGCTTAAAAACACCGCTGAAACTCGGATTTGCCAGCGTCACTACTAACACCACCGTCGTATGTAAAAACGAGCCAACGGATTTAGATAGTATAGACAATTTTTCGGAATTAACGGAAGAATCGTTTAGATCCAATGACTTGGATACCAGCGAAGATAATAAGAAAAAGTCCAATTTATTTGAGGATGAACACTGCTTTATAAGCAGCGAAGATATGAGTCCAAAGTCAAAGTCGCAGGAATTGTCCGCGGCCAATGAACATCCGAATCAGATACAACAGTGGCTGAAACAGATTTTGGCCGAAACAGAAACCGAGCCAATTGTTCAAGATTCAGATCATTTCACTGAAATCGCCAAATCACAAGTTCCACTGGAAACGTAAAGACATTATTTCAGATCAGATTTTAATCGAAATTTTGCGTTTATTTAAACTACGTTATTGTATGATGGAAGTATTTCTTTTTTCAATTGAAATATTAATATAAAACGTTGTTCTCTATTTAATTTTAAAATAATTTACAGAAAACATGATTTTAAAGAATTTTTTGTTAATGGTATGTAATTTTGTGTGACTATACAATAATTAATTACATATATATAAAAAACTGACAAACATAAGAAATTAATCCAAAGTCTGACATTTGTCGTGAGAAAAATTGTACAATTTCTTAAAGGTATTTGAATAATGAGCTGTGTTATATTTATAACGATTGTACTTAAAGTTCTGAGTGTAACTATTTTAATGTAGATGATAAGACCGCCAAAAGCAAACCAAGACTATAAATGGAAATTAAATGGACGTACACTATCAATTCAAATATATTCTTTATTCTTTTGTTTAATGATCCTATTTTCACAATTGATTTTTCTTGTTTTCCGCTCTCATTTCCTACATTTTATAATTCTCTTATTTATTTAAATTATGATTTTAGTTCTGACAGATAGAAATAAATGTTTTCAAGGAACAAGACTCATTTGGACTTTTATTACAGATTCTTAATATAACTTTGCAAACGTAACAATCAAGGTTATCTTAAAGAACGATGGGAATCACTTACTTTAACCGTAGAATTTTCATACAAAATTTCTTTGAGTTTCAAAAGAGAGCTTTTATTGTAAATATAAAAGTTATTTTTACAATAAATACTAAATTATTACTCTTGTTTAGAATTTTCTTTGAAAATTCAGAGTTAAATTCTTCCTTTCTTTGGTTTCTTTAAGGAAATTAAAAAAAAAGTTAGTAGTTATACATATTGTCGACATTATATTATAGACGTGCACTTTGTAATTGATGTGTCAACTAATAAGGCGAATAAGTGTTCGGAAGGAATCAAGTTATTGAAAATATCTTTGTTTCTAATGTTCAGTTAGAAAACTATCTTCTGCGTATTTATTTGATGAAATATAGTTCAAGATAAATGTAATATAAAGAACGATCGATCATTGTTGGTGCTTTTTGGAAACGACTATAAAATTGTCCAAAATTTAAATATTTCAAAATCGAAATATACAGACGTGAATTCAAAAATCAATTAAGATTTTGTGACGATACTTTGTATCGTCGGAATTTAATGTTTCTTCCTTTCAATAGACAAGGAAAGAAACTTCGTTCAGTCAAGATAATTTTCCATTTTTTTGTATTCTTATTACTTATTCGCAATTCCGTTAGTTAAACATTTAAAAGCACAGCGCTCTGACTCATTTAAAACAACAGCAGCTTTCTTAAAAGAAACACTAGTCTTTTCGCAAAAAATACTTTTGGTAAAATACTATATAACAGATCTTAATTATGTTACTGATAAATAATATTCTTAAATACACGCTAAGAAATTAATTGTTCGTGTATAAAAATAACTATGAAACAAGTTTAAAATCACTTAAACTGTATGCAAAAATATAAAAAAGAAAAGAATATTGATTTTGTATAATAAAAGGTAAGTAATGTAACGTAACCGGTGATTTTTTCATAATTTAAATTTCACGGTTTTCCCGAAAAATTCACAAGAACGAAAACGAGTGCTGCAAATGGTGACACTCGAACCGACATATTATGGATTGTCTGAATGACTTGACGCGAATGATTGGCGTCTGAGTTGATGCGACATACTTCATTCGAGCAGATATTCAAGTGTGGATGGTGGTTTTTGAGCAGTCGGTTGGTCACAATCCAAATTGTTCACACATTGATCATCTCAAGAAACAAAAAAAAGTTTGTAAATCTAGCTAAGCCCAACCGATTCTGGGATTTCATGTCAGCAAAAATGTTGTTGGTGACGTTGTTTGAAGAATCGGTTAATTTGGAAAATACGGATTACGGGAATCTATCTTTAAGGGGGACTTTGCATATGAAATTCAGCGTTAAAGAATTCTCTTCCAGTCAAAAGATCATGTCTAGGTACGTAATAGCGAAGACGAAGGGGAGAGATGAATTCCTTTTGACCAGAATGAGTTTGTGTCGGACATGGAGAGGGATGCTTGGATTTTGTCCCATCTCACATATTTACTAGTCATGGTCTTTGACTCCTTTAGAATGAGGGATATCGTCGACCAAGCATAAGAGTTCTTGGTCGATTAATTTGATTAACACAATCAACTTTATTTTGCTAACCTAGCAAAATAAAACTTGAACGGTTGCTAAGACTAGACTGCTATTTGCAGGAGCTACATAGCTAGTTATTTCGCTGGAGGTATCAACTGCCTGGAGATTGGTTTTCTCAGCATTGATGGTTCGATGGCATGTCAAAATCGAACAACATTTCAACATCTTGAAAAGGAAAAGCCTGAGGATAGTTAAGGACGTAAATAACAAGAATTACTCATAGCATATAGTAGACATCACTGTATGGATGGGGACATCAGTAGTGGGTAGAAAGAAGTTTGATAAGGATAATTATGGAACAGATGATAAACCAACTAACATCTGGTCTATCAAACAAAAACCATTACTATTTGTGTCCTTCAGGTCCATATTCGGCCCATTCATTCGGCTCAGAGAACCATGAGCTTAAATCTTCAAGAGAATGAGGACGAACATTTTGATGGGAGACTTTTTGGACCAAACAGCCATCCGCCGAGATGACCATTTATTTAATATGACCATTATGGAATCCATGAAACCGAAATCCGGCTTTGACTTGACTTCAACTATATTAGAAGAAAACTCAGAAGATTATAGTTTGTCTTTTTCTAAAACAAGTCAGTCACTTTAGTACGGTCATACAAGAAGATGCCCAATAAACGAGAAATGCGCCATCCGTTAATTTGATACCCGGAAGCATTTACATGCAGTACATAAAACTTCGTTAGTTTGAGAATATTAATAAAGCAAATTAGTTTAAGTTATTTTAAACAAGTTTCAAAGTTTATTTTACGGTGGTTTTTTTAATATTCTAAATTAGGTTGTGTGTGACTAAATTTGTTTACAACGTTATTTGAGTTGACTTTTATTATTTGAATTTATGATACTGAAATCAGGAACAATAAACGAGCGTTTAGGAAACATAAAGTATGGTTCGATTACGAAATTGAACCATAAAACGAAGCACCTTAAATATACAATTCAACAATACTTCTCTCAATTCCTTTTCGTTTATTTTTGGCGACACACAGAATCATAGATTTAATATGCCGCTTATTCCTTATTGCAATTTTAACACAAAAAAATGTTTCTTTTTTCATTGTCATTATTAAGAGGGACGACTTTTTTTATAAAATAAATGGAAAATGTATTTAGTTGGAAAAATACTTTTCCATTGAAGATATTCTTATAAGCACAAAATATTCTATAAATATTTTTCATCAAAAATTACATATTTTATGTTTTTCTAATTATGTTTCGTTGCTTTTGAAATATAATTAATATTTATTATATCTAAATTCCATGTTAAACAAATTCCTTGTTTTAGTAAGTAATGTAATATGATTTTAAATAGCAAAACAATGGTTTTAAAAATAATAATATATTGAATTAATTGACTCCATCTCATTGTAAAATATATTGTGCTTAAAAGGTTGTCATTTTACTTCAAACTTATCGTTAATTTTTGTTACTTCTTCACGAAGATTTTTGTAGTTGATATTTGTTAAAATTCCACGCGCACATCTAAGTAATTTATTTTCACATATTTTTTATTTTATAAAACCAGAAATCATCAGCAAGTATCCCATAGATTTCTCATTTTTAACTAAGACACAAAAATAAATTAATAGAAATGACGTGGAATTTGTATATAGGGATATTTTATGTATATTTACAGATATCCTTTATATCATAGAATGAATTCGAAGACGACAGAGACGAAGAGATTGTTCGGTGTATCGATCGGTCGTTATACATTAAAACTAAGAAGCAACAGCTTGGGTCATAATACGGTGTTAATGCGATGTTTTGCTAAATCGGACGATGAAACAAGAGCTTTCTGTTTAATCCATCATTTAAACGAAACTTGATAAAAGACCCAGTCTTCAAAGAAAGATGGCACAAATGCGTGATCCTTCGTGAATTTCACCGGACAGGACAATTGTGAAAGCACCTCTTCAAACATCTTCAAAGATTCTGGACAGGAAGCACCATTTCCCTAATTAAAATATACAAACATTAATATTTTGTATACATACTGAATCTAAAATTAATTAATTAGATGTTTCTTACATGTGTCATATATTTTCCTGTGGGCTTGAGAACTTTCATCGACGAATTCAAGATAAGTCTGATAAAGTCCCAGGCATCTCCGTGCGGCGTTGTGCTGATTGGAATATCAGTTAAGTCACCAAAGACATAATCAAATTGACGACCTTCCTCGATCATATGAGTTAATGTTTTCATACAATCACCCACAATGATCTACACAAATAAAGCAAAGATTAATCATAAATAATCGTAAATAATAAACAAATGTTATATTTATTATTATAGTTATAATTAAAAATTTCGTGAAAATATTACCTCATAATTGTCGGATTTCTTTTTATCCAAACAATCTCCGCAAACACTTCTCATGTACTGGCTGCAGGCTTTGATGACGATATCATCAATCTAAAACAGAAAATCTGTCTTTTAAAAAGTGGGTATAAGATGTAAAACCAAAATCTAAAACACAATTTTGTTTTAGATTTACTAATGTAATTCTTATGAATCGTAATTGTTTATACTTCAAGCATGGTCACGTGTTTGGGATTTTCTTTGAGTAATTCCCACAAAAGTCCACCATCACCTCCTCCCAAAATAACAATTTCTTTGCCTTCATAACACTCTTTGCCACGTTGCATAAGTGTTTCTGTGTAAATAAGGTCAGCTTCGGACATATCTGCGAATAACATTTTTTGCAATTAATCCCATTATTCTATTATTATTTATGAAAATGTGATTTATATTATATTTAAATTTGCTTCAATTTTAATGATACAACTGTTTTCAACTTACTCTGTAATTCATCAAGCACCAACATATTACCCAACGATTTGGAATGCACAATCTGCACTTTTTGATACGGCGATCTCGCTTCAAACACCAGTTTGTCAATGTCATATTCCAGCAGTCGTTCATCTAAAAGCACGAATGTAAATTAATTTCAAACTTCAAACGAATTCAATAATTATAAATCAAAAGTCACACACCAAAAAAGATAAAGGATCATGCGAAAAACATAAGAGAGCACTGTCAATAGTCTATTCATAACAGTAATCGAGATAAACGAGCTCATGAAAATCATACTCGATAAGAACAGTGAATGAATTTTGCGATAAATGTATTGAATTACTGAAAGCCATTAAAGATGGTATTAAAGCCAAAGCAAAGTTCTCAAAAATCATCAAATAATTCTTTATTTTAAGTGAGCTTTTAACAAACATTTCAATGATAAATATTTCATTTACTAGACATCAACTTTAATTGAATTTGTTTATGATATTTACATAGATGATTCTAAAAGATGATAATAATAGAAAGACAAAAGTTCCGGCTTTCGAAACTTATGTTATAATGAATGAAACTGTCGCAAGTAGACGTATTCATTGTGAGATGATGTTTCTAAATTGGCCATGCATGTATACAAGGCGAGCTTTAGAAAGAATAGAAACAAGTCAAAGTAATGAGAATAACACACCAGATGGCGCAAAGAGCTTATTAATATTCTAATTACAAAAGAGAGACAAAAGGATAATGAAAGTGAGGAAGAGAGAGAGACAAAGAGAGAAAGAAAAGACCTTGACTGTTATGCGCATACATGGCAGCAACACAATGCATTATATCATCCATATTCCCCGAAATCTATCAGAGCAATTGACAGTATTAAAGATAAGAATAAGGATTTTATTTCATATGCTTTTAACTTTCTTTTCTTCATAGTTCAACTAATCATTAATAAGTTGAAGTTTTGTTGCAAAAGAAATAGTTGTCTTTTTGCAATATTTAAATTGTTTCTTATTTATCACAGTTCTCAGTTGACTCAGTTGAACGTAAAGTAATGTAAACTAACTCACCAGCGGTAGGAAAGTATCTCTCATAAGGGCCACCGCGTTTTATGGGAGTAATCGAGTGCGACCGAGTAGCTGTTGTCGCTGCCTGTAACGCCGTCTCCAAGTTTCTCGCCGACTACCATTGTCGAACGAACCAATGAATGAATAGAACAAAACATACTGTCTATTTAAATAAACTTCTATCGCGATAATACTGTACAATTGTTCAAATTTGTTTTCTCTTTTATTTATGTTTTTCATTTCTTAGCGCTTAATTTCATTATCTCTATAGTTCTTGCGACCTTTTCTTTTTGCTTATTCATCACAGTGAAAATGTTCGTAACAGTCGCCAGATGGCGCCACATTGAAACCTGACTATTTCAGTAACAAAACTTGTTTCGAACTGGTTTTGAGAAACATGTTTTGTATGTTTCGCAGACACCATCCTTGGACTTGAACTGTGACTTGGAAAATCATTTCCTACAATCCCAGATAGCTTCTTCATTATTGTTACTATTTTTTTGTATTATTATCACTGTTATTCTGATTGATTTTTTGTTATGATTTATTTTGAAATGGCATTATAAATCTCGCCTTGTATACTATTGCGTTTATTTTTTGTTAACGATCTCACACGTAATAAAAACGTCAGCAAACTCTGCGTGCAAATAAAAAAATTGGAAGATCAACAAACAAACAAAACAGTGACACGCAACGCCTTGTGATGTAAAAGCGGTCGTTCGAATTAGCTATCTGGGAATATTAATGAGATTATTGATGTGAAGCTGTGGAATAATGATATGTAATAATGTGAAACTGTACATTGTATAAATATAGTATATATATTAAAAGAGTCTAACTGATAGAGTGTAATCAAAATTTGTTCAAAATTTAAATGGTGTTACATTCGATTCATTAAAATAGACGAGTTGCAAAACATTTGTAATTTTATAATTACGTGCACTATTTTGACTTTTGCTTTTAAAGAGACGAAGTTATTTACTTTATTTATAGTATTAATTATAGCATTTCAGTTTAATTTTTATAAAAAATGTAATCATCACATTTACACTAACATTAATAACAGACTTCGTCTCTTCTGATATGAATGTAATGATCAACTACTGTGAATGAAACAAATTGAATGTAATCAATTAAAAATTTGCTCTTGACATGTAAAGTATAAATGCTGAATCTATATTAGCATTCGTTCAACAAGCTTAAATATCTAAAAAATAGTTTCAATCATGAAATAATGATAGTAATATTTCTATATAATGCTATAATAAACATGTTCCATATAAAAGATTCAATGAAAGTTTGAAATACATGAATCGTAAGTAATTAAATTATAAAACATAAAAGATATCTATATTATAAATATTAAATATATGGAAAAAATACGACAGGACAAAAATAATATTTGATTATGGGGAAGCAAATTTCTACCTGAGAGCGTCAGATAGAGATCGTATATGGTTCCTCGTCTTACGGGTGGCAAACGCTTACTGCGCTGGCTGTTTAAAGCCATGGCAACGTCGACTTCCAAGTATCGCCATTGCTATAATGTTTTATAGTTATGCGATATTCCCGTAATTGCATGTATGAAAATAATTTTACTAATCAGCGATACTCTAATTCCGTCCAATCGATTTTGTATTTGACATTTCATTTTGTGGCAATTCATGTATGAGCATTCTATGGTTCAATTACGTTGTTGCCAGAATTAATCAATTAACGCTTTAATTGATTGAAAAATAAAAAATAATGTATATATTATTACGTTATATATATCTATTATTTATAGAACATTATTTCGTTTAGATTATAAATATGTTATTACAATATATTGCACATTGAATTGCAACAGCTTCAGTTATAAATGAAATTAAGCTCGATTTCATGTGTCATTTACATATATACTTTCGTTTCAACTTTTACTATATCATTGAAATCATTAATAATGTTACACTTTGTGTATCAAGGCATTAATCAGACAAAATTAAATTCTCGAGAAATACTTTTTGTTAAATTAATATAATAAAAATATTTGTCGATAATATAAATTGAATAAAAATAAAATAAAATTTGCAAAGGATAATTAATTAGTATTCTCTAAATAAGGAAAAATTGTAAAACAATTTGAAAAATGTCGGACGACTACATAGTTGAGACCTAAACAAAATTGCGGCTAAAAATAGACGAGCTGCATTTTATTTACCTCGAAAGATAACAACGCTTCTTCGTCATCACGCTTGTAATATTCAATGTTAATGGTAATAAGGCCTTCCGAGTAGCCTCGAACGGTGATCAAACTGCCCCTGGGACCTGTATATAATACGAGTAGACCGCCATCAATGCTGCACTCTGTCAAGGGTTTCAAACCATCAAAATGCTCGCTCAATACATTTGCAATTGTCGACTTTAATTTTGAACGCTTGTCACTATCCATAATCGCATTTGCCGACACGGTAAAGTCCAGCATTACTGTGTGGGCTACCATTTTTACACTTTTTTCCTTTTACTCTGAAAGAAAAATCAAATTTATCAAATAACTTACTATTATTCAAGTACTAAAAGTATAATATTTTTAAAAAAAGAAAGAAACGAAAAGGAGTTGAATTTGTATATGCACTGAATTTAGAATAATACTAGATTAGACACTAATCAATATGAGTATATTTTTTAATTCAAACTAAAAGATGAATTATTATTTCAAGGTCACTGCAATAATAATGCAATAAATAAACAGTGAAATATGATTGGAAGAGAGGTGGGAAAAAAAGATCGAAACTTGGAAAAATGTCACTGTGTCAATTTAAAACCAACCCTTTGTTAAAACCAACTTTCACTCGCAGCGGCCTTCCGTGACACTGAATTTTCCACGAGCGAAGTACAACTTTTGACTATTGATTCGGCATGCCAACCTTGTCTCAAGATCTCATTATCAACTCGAAACACCGCGCGTCCCAAAATAAACGCGAAAAGCAACGCTGACGTTAAATTTTCATTCAACCAAAATTTTATCTTATAAAACACAATTAACGTAAACTTAGCAATACAAAATCTTTTCTTTCTCTTCTCTTTTTTTGTTCTTTTATTTATTATAAATGCAGAATTTGAGGTTAAGAAACGTAAATAAGTTAAATTAAGAATAAAAAATTATATGAAAATGAGAATTTAATTTTGGCGAGAAAATTTATTTGGAAAATGCGATTATATTGTTGAAAGTTTGAAAAGTTTAAAAAATTGAATTTACATTTTATATTAAATAAAAGAATGTGCGGTTTTATGCTCACCTGTTAATATAACAGCGAGAATACGAGTAATAAAAAGCTAGAACAAAATTGAACGGACAACAAGAATAATTGTAGACAATGTAACTTAACGCTGCGAACTAATCAAATCCACCACTTTGTAGGAAATTATTGCAGAAGCCAGCGCAGGTTATCGGGCGCAACATTCTTCAGTTCTAAGCACCATGTGTTGCGCAGATGGCGCCACTGGCTTCGATTCTGCGAAAACTCGCTACGAAAAGTTTGATTATAAGCTATTCCAACAATATTTGTGACCGTTTGTTATAGGAATTTAATTTTTCAATTTATTAATTAATTGATGTTAAATAAATGGTATTTATTCAATGAATCATTTTTTAATAAATAGAATCGGATTTATGTTTATTGTTAATATTTTTTAATTTGATGAATGAAAATAAATTATTATTATAATCAAGATTTTGCGGATATTCATTATTTTGTAACTGATTAAATAATTGATTTAATTAGAGAAAAATTGTAGAATATTTGTTAAGAAACATAAGAGACGTATAAGGAATAATTTCTACGTTATCGACATTTGCAAATTGAATAAAGGATGTTTTAAAAATAACAGTAAATAAGTTTTTCTTTATTTCTGAATAATGAACATTTCAAGGGGATTCTTGAAGTCTGCTATAATATGGAGTTAGTGTCTTTTTAAACTATAATTTTTGACATGAATTAAATATTCTAAAATATATCATTTCATTTTTTATGATTCTGAAAGAGTATTATGATTAAAGAATCATAGTTCATTTAAACTTACAATCCAAAGTATAAACTTTTGGATTTAAGGATCATATAATTTTATTTAAAAATTTTAATTATAACACTCTATGATAATGCAACAGAAAATCCATATTTGGTATATGAAATCCTTACTAATATATAAAATCGAAAATATGTAAATATTTGTGTAAATCTACCGAACCGATTTCAACCAAATATTGAGGTTTGCTTTTATATAGCTTTTATGCTTTATATTTTTGCCATATATGCACTTGATTAACAAAATTTACCCCTCCCCCCCTCGGAGGGATGTCATAGGAGAGCCATAGAGAGTGTACAAAAGTCCATAAGGATATCTCAGATGAAGCTAGGAATTCAGCTGGAGTCATAAACGATCACAGGTAAAAGTTAGACATAGTTTCATATAATTTGAGAATGTTCATATCCAAAGTATGAATTTTGATATAATTTTACAATGAAATGGTCTTGAAAAATCATGCAAAAAATATTAAGTAAAGTTTTTGATCTTTTATAATAAATTATTTATAAGCAATATTATATTACATTTCCTATACCAGATATGAATGTCCTGTTGTACTTCGATAGAATTTCATCATGAACAACATTTTCAACAATAATGAATCTTTATGAACATTCAAGATTGTCTAAAAATATACTTATGAAAACCTATAAATTATACAATTCATTAAATTGTATAGGAATTCATAATTATATTCTTTCAAAATAATGACATTTC